>JAYKKI010000005.1:54972500-55290000 GCA_039881145.1 Druceiella hillmani | reverse complement strand
CACAAGAAATGTGTCTCAAACCTCTTTGGCGTCTGAGTCAAAACTTCACTTTGTCCTCAAATACCATGGGCTATAACCGGTTGTAACTCAAGATTTTGACAGATTGCCTGACGCTTTGCTTTCCAAAAGTACGCCTGCATAGATGGCAAAAATTTGAACCGGATTATTAATACAGGAGTTTTGACATGAGTTATTAATGTCATGTTTCATCAGGTTGCTAAAATGTTTTCGAAATTTCTAAATAAATGTGAAGTAGAAAGCAATAAAAGAACATATGTTTTAAAATATTATTTATGTCTCTATATGTAGTCTTGTTACATGGAGTGCAATGTCATCTGCGCTTGTGCTGATCGCCTGCACTCGGAATAGGGGAAGATTAAACCTATCACGAAATTATCAAGTATTTTGACCTATAACATTTTGAATATTACTTGTAACTTATTTACGAGAGTTCATTACTGATTAATAAAGTACGCTAAAAACTTAATTAAACTGTAACGAAATCTGGTTACAAAAATTAGTAATATTGTTTACCGTGGCGAAAGCATTACTTGGCATTAGAAAAATTAAACCTTAGGTAAATCTTTTTTAAATATTTTTTCATATTTAATGCAAAATAAATACAGAAGAAAGTTTACTGCAACATGATAAATTTCTTCCGGTTTAATATGACGAAAAAATTTCAAAATTTCGTTTCTTCGACTACAAAAATTTACATTACCGCTCAAATTAACAAAAAATATCATTGAATAAGGAAACAAATGGTAATATTTTTTTCCGAATAATGAATTCAAAAGCCAGATTTTAAAACATCGGGAAAAGGTAGCAAAATAAAGAGGTTTAACAGAAACAGGGTACGGGAAAGGATATATTATAGTCAACGAGCAAAATAAACAAATTTATGATTTTGAAATGACTTGCATATCTGATGCTGCAACTGTCTCGTTTCTTAATTACTTAAACTGGCTGTGTCTCAAAATCATATTATAAAATTAGACAGGATTTTTTTTAAATATTAGGTTGATTAAAACAAATTCAGATTTGTTTGTTTTAAATGAAACAAAACTCAAATCCTTTGAATATTAAAAAAACAACTCTGTTGAACAATGCTCGGCATGTTTATTTCTGCAGAAAAAAACGGGGACATTTTTAACTATATTGCTCTGTTTAAAATTCTTTAAAAGAAATAATATTCTTTTATTCCTATCACAATATCAAACAATAGTTCGGTACTGTTTTATATCATTATCGATAGAAATAAAAGAATATTATTTTTTAAAGTACCTCGGTACTGTTTGATATCAATGATGTGAATAGAAGAATATTATTTCTTTTAAAGAGTTCTAAAGAGAGCTATAATGACAAAAATATTGTTGCTGTGTAAAAGAATCTCATCCAAAGAGTTCGTAAAAAGATCACATCCCAGCTGCAATAATTACTGATAATGTTGGAGCGTTGCCGTAATGGAAGACAACTTCTTTACAATTCGCTAGTTTCAGACGTTCTTAATGAATCGCAATACTTAGGTTATTCACTCGTCGAGAGAACATAGGCCAATCAATTATTTCATTGCTTGGAATCAATTCAAAATATACAAAGCCTTTGCAATCCCATCGAAGTGAACACATACGTTACTGAGGTAGCTTTGCTTTTCAATCCGTTCATTACATTGTAACCGTCTTTTTGAGCCCGTTTATTACATTTATTCCACGATTTTTGACTCAACGTCATTACTCATTAATTATCACCGTGGATCAAAAATAGTTTTACAAGTAGTTCAATTTTTTTACGTCAAAAATTAAATCATCTGTAGTAATTTGTGTCTATTTATATATCTGTTTGTCAACTTTAATATAAATTACAAATAGCGGATGAATACTACAGCAGAGCAATCTCTACCAGCCAACGATAATGATAAGTTCAGAAAAAATAGTGTGCTTAAAAAGGAAAACAAAATATAATACAAAATATTGACTTGATTTAGGATGGGAAAAGTGATAGGGAAAGAATGCAGAAGAATTTGGATTCAAGAGATAGGACTTTTCCACTATATCTTTAAAAATATTTTTCGATGTTATTTTCTTAACGTCAGACCAACTTGACCAGATAGAATTTTTAAATTGGCGTGGAATCCAAACGTCAATTTTTTTTACGATCTAAGACCCTTTTAATAATTTACGGAACTTTATTTTTTAAATAGTTAGAATTTCTGCGATAGTGTGCGTCATAATGTTTGCAACAATCCAGTAACGTTTTGCTTTAATTTCACATCCAACCTTTTATGAAAATTCCAAGTGTAATCGACTAGCTCCGAATACCAGGAACTCGCCCTCCTTAAATTAATCAAAGATCGTTTGAACAAGTCTTTTTTCTTATGATCCCTCTGTCCTACCGTTCCTAATTCCATTTTTCCCCCATTTTCCTTGTTTCCAATCATATTAAGAAATATAAATAACCATTTTTTTTTGTTTTGTATTATTCATACTTAGTTTAGTTTTGTTTATTTATATCTTATGAAATTTTTTTTTATTTGTTATGGCCTAAGTTTTGTTTTTTTTATTAATATCTTTTACAGTGATCTATCACAAAATGTTTATACTTTATCAATGTGGATGACTGGAAGAGATTACTCTTGTAGCAATCAGTCCGCCAAATGTATGTGTTAACGTACATATGTTAAAGTGTGAATAAATAAACAATTCATTGACTACTTGTGGCAATTTTTCAGCAATTCAGTGACGATTTGCAACAATTTTGCAACAATTCAGTGACAATTTGTGCCAATTTTTCAGCAATTCAGTGACAATTTGCAGCAATTTTGCTACCGTTCATTAATGATTTGCACCGTCCAACGCCTTTTTTATGATCTTTAATCTCTTTTGTTTCTTCTGAAATTTTAAAAATACTTTTAAAACATATGTTATAATGAAGCACATTTATCCTACCCATTATAAATCTTTATACGCGTTGTGTCACAGTTTATTTTATAACATAAAACTATGCAACGTAACGAAAAAATTCTTTTAGAATACTTTATTTGTAAATTAACACACAACCAAAAAAAAATAATCTGTACACTTGTTTTATAAAGATGAAATTGCTTTTTTTACACCTATAACGCCTAAAGCCATTTATCGACGAAAACCGCACGAATTTATTGGTAAACCTAACATTATTTCTTAGTAATATGGAAAAATCTAAACATAACCTGCAAATGAAATATTAATAAAATATGTTCACAACACTGCACAACTAAATTAAATTACCTGGTGTAGTATTATTTCTACTTTATTTAAATTCTTTAGCACGACCTAGGTTTCGTTGTATTATAACTTCCACAAGTGGAGAAAAATGTTGTAATACAATGAAACCTAAGTCGTGGCAAAGAATTTAAATAAAGTAGAAATGATGCCACATCACGTAGCTTCATTTAATTTTGAATAATGCATTTCTACAAATTTAACACCAAATATATTCGATACACAATATTTAATGAATTCTCTCTCAATATCTACCTTAAACATAATTTTATTAAAATTTAGTCGTTACTTCTATTACAGAACGGTTCATCAACCCCTTGGATGAATTTCCATAAGCAAAAAAAAGCGAGATATTGGGTTGAGTTTATTTACATAACCGCGAGATATACGTAACCAATGTTAAAGTGATATCACCCGTACCTAGTGATTTCCAAACCACAAGTAACCAATTTTTATCAAATGTGTAATGCCGGAGATAAAAGGTAAATATTGATATCGAATACAATAATAAAGGGGTGGGGTTACATGATAAGAGTAAAAGGTAGCTAAAGCATTGATATTGAAACAAAAATAAAGGAGTGGGGTTACATGATAAGAGTAAAAGGTAGCTAAAGCATTGATATTGAAACAAAAATAAAGGAGTGGGGTTACATGATAAGAGTAAAAGGTAGCTAAAGCATTGATATTGAAACAAAAATAAAGGAGTGGGGTTACATGATAAGAGTAAAAGGTAGCTAAAGCATTGATATTGAAACAAAAATAAAGGAGTTGAGGTTACATGATAATAGTAAAAGGTAGCTAAAGCATTGATATTGAAACTTGTTTACAGAATAGTAAATAAAAGAATAATTTGCCATTTTATCACTTTTTATTGTTTCGAATGTGTTCGTTCTCCGGTGCAGGAGTATTGATATTCCGACACATGCACTTTCACTTCAACTGCTATATTTATTATATTCGGAATATAATATTTCCGAACATATTTATATATCAAATTAAGTGAAACTACATTATGTGGTATTATTTCTACTTTCTTTAAGTTCTATACCACAACCTATATTTCATAGTAACACAACATATAATTACTTATTTTGATTTAAATTTATTTTCTTCTGGTGATACACTATCCTATTAAATTTTCTATAAATATTATTCATGATCAACCAAAAAAATAATTAAATGTACTGTTGTAATTTGGTGAGACAAAGTTTCTTGCTCAATAGAACCATGACTAAGAGGGCCGTGGTTCAAAATTTACTCAAACTGCAAAAATAAATCTTTCATAATTAATTTATAAATTTAAACAAAGCATTTCAGTTCAATCGCAAACAGATTATACTATAATACGTTCATCAAGTTCTATGTGCAACCGCAAGTCCCATAATCAATTTACAGAAGAAAAATTGGAACTTTTATAGTTTACTATTCACAGAAATAAGAACATAAAACTATGTATATTACATAGAGCCAAGTTCAACTATTATTAACTGATAACGTTGACATCGGAGTATGTGGTATTCATTAATACTTGTGGGGTATTTTTGCTTTAATTATAAAAATTAAACCACATATTGATTTAACAGCACAAATCAACTTGAAAGGAAAAGTTTATGATGTGATGTTTATAACCAGTTGCAACTTATGAAATTAAAACCATTAATCTAATCGACAACAACCTTAGACAAGCTTATAGTAACATAGAAAGCCACGGTGCATGTTACGTATCAATGTGAAAAGAAGAAGTTAGAATCGAAACAAAAACAACGTTCAACACGAGGGAAGAAAGAAGAGCAAAGTATATTTTGAGCTTAAGCCTAAAGCTACGACCCTGAGGCACAGGTTTTCCTCCGCTTCCCCGATGGTATAACATCAAGAGAATAGCACGAGTATCTTGAATGCGCTTTATTATGGAAGGCTCTACATCGAGATATGGGCGCAAGAAGTGAAGAAAGAAAAAAGATGTTTTTATTATTTATTTATCTACGTACTTTAATATTCACAGTTGATAAATGTGATATGTTATGATATATATGTATTATAGTATTGCTACGAGACCAATTTCTTACAACTAACCAATCCTACCCCGCTTGACGAGTGGTCGGGAACCGAAACCGAGTCCCCGATGTGCGCTGCGCTACCAAAGGTCCTATGCTTTGTAATAAATTCAACATGTCATGGCGACTGTATAGCGATGGAGTATTAACATTTTCTAAAGAAATTATATTAAATATGTTTTTTTTACTGAAATATTCTGATATTATTAGAGAAAATGGAAATGTATACTCCATAAAATACGCTCCACGTTAGTAAACTTTCATTGGAGAGTGAGTGACGAGTTTCTTTAATGTGAATCCTAAAAGCAAATAAAGTACTCACTAAAGTAGCTACGTCCCATATTTTATTGCATTTATACGTAAGTTATATCATCCATCACGGACAGGAAACTGAAAGCCAATAAGCAGAAAGAATTGCAAAACGAAATTTATTTCTATTATAAAAATGTTAAGTGCCAGCTATGTAAACTTATAAAAAAGCTCATTCACTTTTATTAAGATACGCTTTATGGAGACTATTTCATACAGTTGATGATACGCACGCGGTAACGAAATACTTAAATTTATTAACTCATTTCAAAAACAAACAAAAAAGAAGGCATTGGTATTTCAATAAAAGTTTATTATTGGTGAAATTTTCTCGTAGCCAACTCGGGTATGTATTTTACGTTTATGTTTTCCTTTTATCCACGAATATTACGTAAAGATAAGTAGTAAAATTGGGAAAGATAAATTTATGAAATGCGACGTAATGCAAGGAACGCATTTCGTGAAATATATATTTAAACAAATTAATACAGAGACTTTTAGAAACTTCGTGAAAACAAATGGATGAGGGTGTTTTGGAGTAAAATAATAGTGGATAATGACATTTTAGACTTTGAGTATTTATGTCTGTTTGTACTTTTTAAACGTTTGTAAATATTAAACAGAATATTCGAGTTCCGTCAAATTTATTTTGTTTCTTAGTGCCTGTGTATTTGTTACATTCACCAAGAAACGTCTTGTTACATTCACATTTTGTTACATAAATATATGCAGAATTCAAAAAACCATACAATTTTGAAGATACTTATTATCGAAACTTCTATTCTACTAACGTAGAATTAAATTATTTGATCGAAATCGAATAAATTTCATGCTTTGTTTTGATATATATATATATATATATATATATATATATATATATATATATATATATGTATGTATATATATATATACATACATATATATATATATATATATATATATATATATATATATAATCATAAATTAACCACACGAGAGTACCACGTTAATTGATTCAGTTTTCAATTGTGACTGTGTTACCTTTATTAGTGTGACTTTCAAATAAAAGTTACAGTCAGTTTGTCTGGTCGAACTATCGCCAGACCACGCCATTTAGTTTATTTATTCATAACTAAATGAAACTACGTCGTGTAGCATTATATTAGGAACTGTAATTATTACACAGTAGTAATTTTTAGAGCAATAGTTAATAGTTTTAAATCAGGTTACATTACCTTGGTCATTTCATTTTGAGAATGCAGCTTCCTATACGTGATACTCAATTAGTAATCCTTGAACTTCTACTTTAAAAATTATGTGGGATTATGTACTATTATTGCCACACTTAAATCACTTATTATCTCATATCTCTCTGTAGTTTGATTTAAACCTTTTGTAAGTAACCCTACCCAGTATATAAAAAGTTTTTAAGTATATTCATATAAAAGAGACTTGTTGTCTATTATCGTTTAGTGCGGAGTCCTTTCACCACTGCTATTTTCCACATATATTTTTAAAATTTCATCAAAAAATTTTGTTCCAGGCATTTCTACTTAGACAAAAATTCAACAATTATTTAGAAAATACAGCTTAATTTAATATAAATCTGGGTTCTAATTTAATATATATTTGTATGGAAAACTGAAAGTTTATCTAGCTTTTTACCTTGAGCGAAATTTAATATGTGAAAAATGGAATGTAAAATGACCCAGTAAATATCAGAAAAACTTGTGACGGAAAATATCGTAGTCAACTTTTCATGTAGTCTTTTCTATGTATGACATGAACATCAGACAAAAATATTTTTGAATAAAGTTTATTTAATTAAAATTTATACTTGAAAAAACAGTGAAATATCCCACCGAAAACATTAATATGAAAATGAAATGAACTTCTTAGCTATTATTTTTCTTCGCCCATAAACAAATAGATATCAAAAAGGCTTTCCAGTTCTATTCTAATTTTAACTTAAATTATAGTAAAATTCCATGTTTTAATTTTAAATCAGTATTTCGTCGACGCTTGGCGGAAAGAGCTTATCATATGTTACATAATATAAGCCCTTTCAACCATATCTTTTAGGAAATCTCACGAGGATTTAATGTTACGAATATGCTAGGACAAAAAAATAATGATGAACCATCTGCCATGAATTCTCTTTCAACATTGTCAGAAAATACACTAAATGTTAAATACTCTCACTTATAAGTATATACCATTATGGATAGGATTTCCATAAGAGTTTCATACTCTGTAATATAGTAATAAATTGATAAAAGTGGGAATGAAGTACTTCGTATATATAAAGTTTTAATCCCAGATCAGTTATCTTAGATTCAAAGACAATAATATTTAACACAAAATTCCTTTTCAGCTCACCAAATAATCTAGTCTACTTTTAGACAAACTAAGCTTAAGAACCTAATTTACCATACCAATGGCAAACGACTTTTAATTTGTCTACTGGAAAGCTCCGGTGGCGAGCTTTTTCGCCGGGCTCAATCCTTAACTTTCAACATTGACTTAAACAGTTCAGCATTCTACGGGTTCAATTTGTTAGAAGCTTTTTTGTTTAAGTTGGCTCTGAAAGCGATTATATAAGCGCCGGTTCGCGAGTGGACGTTTAGGAGTTATTAGGCATTATTGCGAGCCTCGACCTGAATACAAAGTGTACTTACAGAGGGAAAGTTACCCTACGTCGGTAGTTACTTTATGCAAAGTTTGATTTCTAAGATGAGATAAAAGTAATTAAGCTGACAATACGTCAAGATGGGAATTTAACTTGCGAAGTTAGAAGAGGCTGTGATAATGTATATTTTTTATTTTATTGATAACATTTTGTCTCATGCACTATTTTTATTTCGTATAAGAAAGTTTTTCCTGAGAGACACTTTTTCTCTGAAATTTAATTTCTTATGTGTATATAGTACATGTATATATAAATATATATATATATATATATATATATATATATATATATATATATATATATATATCCATATATATATATTTTTTTTGTTTTTTTTTCCTCACAACGAATTCGCACAGGGGTAATTGCCCCCAACTATTCTGATTAAAATAATGAAGAATAAAATTAAACGTTTGAAAAGAAGTTTTTTTAATAAACTCTTCTTTTAGTTTCATCTTTTCAAAATAATATGATCAGTCACACTTACAATAAACATTACTCTTATATTATTAATGACTTATTTTTTTTAAAAAAATTTTGATAATTTTACATATTTAATTTTTTTTGGGTCGCTTGAAAAAATATAATTCTAATATAATTCTAATTTTTATATATATATATATATATATATATATATATATATATATATATATATATATATATATATAATATCGGGTCAAAAATTGGATACATTTTTATATGAATTTTGGACAGTAAAGGCGACTGTCTCAGAAACGGTTAGGCATATTTACGAAAATAATTTTGCGTCCAGAATGACCATCACCATCGTAGAAGGAATAATTCGTGTGAAAATTTGCCGTAACAAAAAATGGAGTTCAACTATTACACATTATAAAGTCAACTTTCATGTTACTAAACTATCCTTCTATCTCTTTACACCTTTTTCTGGCTTCCCTGTTATATATTGGCCGTAGATATGGAAGGAGTAAACAACAATACTTATAGATATTTAGTAAGTGACTCAATAGTTCTAAGTCGTATTTTATGTACCACTGAAGCTTTATTTCAATGAATTATGTCAGTTCTAAAATGCTTTTTTATTTCCAATTCTAAATTCGTCATTCCCACTTTTAGAAACTTCGTGAAAACAAATGGATGAGGGTGTTTTGGAGTAAAATAATAGTGGATAATGACATTTTAGTCTTTGAGTATTTATGTCTGTATGTACTTTTTAAACGTTTGTAAATATTAAACAGAATATTCGAGTTCCGTCAAATTTATTTTGTTTCTTAGTGCCTGTGTATTTGTAACATTCACCAAGAAACGTCTTGTTACATTCACATTTTGTTACATCAATACATGCAGAATTCAAAAAACCATACAATTTTGAAGATACTTATTATCGAAACTTCTATTCTACTAACGTAGAATTAAATTATTTGATCGAAATCGAATAAATTTCATGCTTTGTTTTGATATATATATATATATATATATATATATATATATATATATATACATATATATATATATATATATATATAGATATATATATACACAGGGGTAATTGCCCCCAACTATTCTGATTAAAATAATGAAGAATAAAATTAAACGTTTGAAAAGAAGTTTTTTTAATAAACTCTTCTTTTAGTTTCATCTTTTCAAAATAATATGATCAGTCACACTTACAATAAACATTACTCTTATATTATTAATGACTTATTTTTTTAAAAAAAATTTTGATAATTTTACATATTTAATTTTTTTTGGGTCGCTTGAAAAAATATAATTCTAATATAATTCTAATTTATATATATATATATATATATATATATATATATATATATATATATATAATATCGGGTCAAAAATTGGATACATTTTTATATGAATTTTGGACAGTAAAGGCGACTGTCTCAGAAACGGTTAGGCATATTTACGAAAATAATTTTGCGTCCAGAATGACCATCACCATCGTAGAAGGAATAATTCGTGTGAAAATTTGCCGTAACAAAAAATGGAGTTCAACTATTACACATTATAAAGTCAACTTTCATGTTACTAAACTATCCTTCTATCTCTTTACACCTTTTTCTGGCTTCCCTGTTATATATTGGCCGTAGATATGGAAGGAGTAAACAACAATACTTATAGATATTTAGTAAGTGACTCAATAGTTCTAAGTCGTATTTTATGTACCACTGAAGCTTTATTTCAATGAATTATGTCAGTTCTAAAATGCTTTTTTATTTCCAATTCTAAATTCGTCATTCCCACTTTTTTTCCATTATTATTTAATAGTTAGCCCATTCTATCAAGCACCTTTCTCATATCGAGTCTCCAACCTAACAGAAATTCATTATACTCCATCTCGAAATTTGGCAAACTTGTGTATCATCGGCATTCAGGTAAAGTTATTTTTAATATAGCCTCGTTTATATCTTTCTGTATTGCATTACAGCTCGACCCATCTGACCATTTAGATCTCTAGGGACTTGGCAACACTCTCCCTTAATGGATATCGGGGAGTTTATTCGGATAAAGAAATATTGGAATTCTGCGGACGGATGCCCATAAGTGATTGAGATAAAGAGCTAAAGGATTGAGGAGCATGATGATATTATATTTAAAAGTGGGTTTTGACGAAACTTTTTCCTTAGACGAAACCATTTCGTGGAAAACATGACGGCGAAATTCCGATTTAATGTAATAACTACCCAAAAACACGTGAATAATAGTAACACATTCATGAGGTAGGTAACATATTTATGAATGTGTTCCAGGTACACAGCATTACGTTTTATGTTTTTAACTATTAATTCTGTTACAAATAAAAATTATTTTGTAAGTTTAAATTGTTACGTTTAAACGCTATCAGAATTTTGGGAATTAAAATTTGTTTCACACACTCATTTATCGAATAATTATAAGGCAGCCCAAACTAAAAAGGGTATTCAAGCTATATTATAAACATAGAATTTCCGCTCGAGCTACGCACATCAAGAGTCAATGGTGCACGTACCTGTTTCTATTATAAAACTCCCAATAAAATGTTGAAACAGAATAACCCATTCCATAACTGCAACACTTACGACGAGACAGAGGTCAGTTGCATCTATTTAAAACTACTCAAACAATTTTCTTTTATTTTACATACGACGTAGGATATCTTTAGAAATGGGTTGTCGTGACGAATTCAGAAACACTGTGGCTTTAAATAGTATATTTCTATAAATATTCTAAAAAATATGAGAAAATAGAGTATTTCTTCGTTACTTTCAACATTACTGCAACATTACTTTTTTTCAACATTACTGCAATTTACAACATTACTTTCAACATTACCCAACAATCATAAAAGAAACACAGTTGATAAAATCTGGCTTGAAGATTGCAGGAAAACTATAGCAATTATAATAAATCTTATTATTTTTTAAATACGTACATTGGTTTTACGCCTATGAAGGATACAGTAGGTGAGATAGTTATGTTGTGAAAAATTAATATTTGTAATTAGTTTAATAAAAATATCAAGTATCCATAAAGGTTTATATAGGCTTATATTTTTAATATGGTATGTTTTATTTAATATAGGATTTACATTAATGAGAAGTTTATACAAGTGTAACCAAAATTAATATTCTATTTCCATTATTATTATGAATATTATTCATGCAATAGGTAATTCTATTTAACATTTCAATTACCCAAAGCCAGGTCATAAAAGTAACATTATGTCTATTTTAATCGGGTTTCAACGCCAACAGAGTCATATCTAATATTACATATTAACAAATTTTGGTTTCCTTACTGCCAATTCATAATATAAGGCTATTAAATAATGAGAAACTATTTAATTTTATTAAATCAATATCAACTGAACGAATTGAAAAGAAATCAAGGAAATGGTTTAATTGAATTCGTTCACATAAAACTTCGTTTAAAGATAATATATTTTACACATATTCTACATACTTAACAAAGCTGTTAAATTTCAAGTTTCTCCGGCGCAGGGTTTCTGAGAAAATTGGCTGTGGTAGACGGAACGTGAGTGATCTTATAAGGGTTCCGTGTTATAGTTTGAAGTTCAAAATCCTACAAAAACAGTTTTTTCTAATTATTTATTCTCAATATGAATTAAAATCAACACAACCTTTAAGCCTTCCATTTCGTGCATATTCACCTTTTTCTCGTACCACAATCCATCCCCACCCATAACAAGACTCACAGGAAGAACCTCACCCCCAGGGGATCATTGTGATTTTAACCCGTTGTAATGCGGTATTTTTTATTTGCTTGCAAACACAGTAGACTCCTTGTCGCAAAATCTTCACCCCCAACGAAACTCGAGTGCAGATTGTTGGGGATGAGAAGAAGTACAATTTCAGTATAAAGCTTTCATTCCTGGGGAATTTAGTGAAACAAGATATCAATTGAGCAATCCACATAAAGTTTGCCCATAGTAACGCTCTAAAAAAGCTTTGGAATCAAATTTCTAACTGAATTTTTAAAAAGCCTGTTTTACATACTAAAATTGGTCAACATCGCGAGCAAGTTCGGTGTGAATATGATTTTATTGTTTTACGTAAAATAAGATAAAAGAAATTTATGTCCCAATTAAGTTATATTTTTAATGTAATATCAATATATCAAAATGTGTATTTCTGTTAAATTGTAATTAAGTTATATTTTTAATATAATATCAATATATTAAAATGTGTATATTGTCGTTACATACGAATTTATTAACTAGCGTTTATATGACCACTTTGTAATATAAGTTAATTAATATTTTAAAATGGGATGAAATAATCTGACTAGCATGGTAATATTATTATGTTTTAAATCATATTGAGACAGCATTACACATAAGTGTGATAAGAATTAAGAAAAAAATTATCGTATAATAAAGAAAAAAATGTGGAATTTTTTTTTTTTTGTTATATGTGTATTTTTAGTTCCTCATATTTTCTACAATCTAGAGAAAAAATCTCTTGTTTGTTATTGTTTGTACCGAAAGTATTTTCCTAATTTTTTTCCCCTTGGTGCCCACTTCTGGCTCACTCGATTTCAAAACCTACTGTTGTATATTTCATACAAATCTTGATAAATGCTTTCGCAAATTGACAACAGTCACGTCTAAATCGGTTCACAAGTGATAAATAACAACTAAAGTCATCGACGTATTCCACATTTAAAAAATGCATTGCAAATTAAGCATAAATGGAAATATCTATTCGATTGTATGGGTAAGCATATTAAGCTTATTCATATATATCCAACAAAACAATTCTCATGAACGCAGTACTGTTGGATTATTTTTAAAGTGAACCTAAGGAAATATTTTTTAAAAAATACTGTCGGCCCTCTTCGCTAAAAAACGATTGAAAACGTCGTGTTTTGTAAAATAAAAGTGCGAAAAGGGGTTATTGGGCGGATGTCAAGCCGGAAAATACTGGACTTTTTAGTGAACCTCAGACTTAATGGAACACGAAAATAAATATTTTCCGCCACCTAAATGACTTCCGTGAATAAATAAAAAGCAAATACTACGTTAGAACCCAAATAAAATCTGGGTTCTCTTTGATATAACGAACTAACATATGTGTACGCGAAATGTTGAGAGAAGTGAATGTTCTCATTTATATTTATTTTCATTAAACTCTAAATATATTACATTTAATAAAATTAAATGTTTACATTTTTGCTCTAAGTATAACGTTTGAGCGTACATTAGTTTACTTAATAAAATTACGAGTGAATTCCTTGGAATTTGAATTAAATTTAATATTAGCCAAAAAATTTAGTGTCGCAGCAAGATTTTTCGGCTTATGTTTTTATTTACTTGTATTCTTTTAAGTTAAATATCAGGCGTTCTCCAAAATATATTGACTTATGCTTATCTAGGAATATTATGTGAATTACAAATCGAATCATTCAGTTTAAATTTCCCCAAAATTCAATCTATCAGAAAGGTAATATCACCACATATTTATTCAAACTTTACATTTCTCCATAACAGAAAAAATGGTCTTAACAATGTTTTATGAACTTTCTGTTTACCTTTTATATATGTTATTAAATTTGTTTTAAAAATTGCTAGAAAAATGGGTCGACATCGACGCCGTCTAATTTTGATAAGTAGACTGAGCTAGAAAATAATGGTCGACAATATTTTTAAATGCATTTGCTTTTTTATACTTCGTTACTTATACGTTATATCCTAAGATGATTCACATGATATTATCGAAAAAGTAATAATGTCTCATTTTATTTTCGTCATATGAGCATGAATATTCATATGTTAATTTTCAGTCAATGCAGTAATGTTCTACGAACCACGGTCAGACGAAATTTTTTTGCTTAGAATAAACCTATTTTTTTAACAAAACACGTATATTGAAAAAATATACATTAGTAAAATATCAATATAACAAAAAAATTAAGGATAAATAACTAATCCGTGAAAATGCTTAAATATAGCATTTCTAAAATTATTACCACAGTAAATATTTTATAAACTTAATATTCACTAGCCTTTGTACCCCATTGGAAAGACAGTTTGCCTGCCTCCAAATTATCTTGGCGTATTTTTTTCCGCTTCAGTAAATTTCAATTTTCTTGTCTGATTAAAGCGAAGGACCGACGTGCCCTTGAATTTATTCATTTTCGACGTCGAACCGCATTTATATTTAAGCGCTTGGAATCGATCTTTCGCAATTAGAGTTTTCAATCAACGGGGAAAACTAATTAAGATAAACGGTATTTATCATTAAAAGATAACGATATTTATATACTTGTAGGCAGTATATAAATATCGCTATCTTTACTCAGGGTTTATAATCAGATCGAAGATTTTAGGGTTTGGTATTGTGAAAGAGATAAATCAAATGTTCTCTTCTTTTAATTTTTTGAGAACATGTTTTATTTATTAAATAGTATTTACTATTCCTGGAAAATATCTTCAAATAACTTTTCCTACTTTTAAAAAATTACAATAAAACTCTTTACATCATTATTTTTCTCTCAGAGAAAAACGCGTCATGACATATGAATTAGAAATCGCTCATGAATCCGAATGAATTAAAAAATAGACCGACTTAATTATCTACTTCGATATTGACAAAAATGTAATTATTAGATGCCCCAATTATAAAGAACAAGCGTATCCAATCAAGTTTTTACCACTTAATATGTGTTGCAGAATTTCTAATTCGTATAAATAATTTTCAGCCATAATAAAACATGAAAAGCTGTATGAAAAGCTTTGCAAATTCAAACATCACTCATAAATTGTAAATATATTTTACTTTTTAAATAAAAAAGTTGAATTACCAGCTTTATACTGCAAATGAAGTTGGTAAATTTTATATTTAAACTATTTTCATTGTTGACTGAAAATTTCGACGAGAAATTCTAAATTTTTTCACGTGAGCATTTTTGATTAGTTGGATTTTATCTTTTACAGAATTCTGTACCTAAAAAAGGAAAAATGAAACACTTATATGATCGTTTACGTGCCCATCTGTTACAATTGTTTTTTTTTGAGAAATTGCTTGACGTTGAAACATAATTATTTACGAGTCTATCTTTCACAGCACTATTTCTCAGAAACCACTTGGCGTAAAGTAATTGTATAGTAATGAAGCGTATTAGCACCCACATTCCTTGACGGTGGGCAAATTAATTACTCGAAAAAAATGTAAAATTCCGTCTATAGGTATCGTTTGAAAGGGATAACTCACCCTAACTCACCCAAAAGTCTCAAAAATATTTATTTTTGTAATTCTAAGTAGTATATCTTCAGATATTTAACATAAAAATTTGTAGAGATTAATATAATTATTATTCTAGGTCAAGCAAATTTAGAAATAAATGGCTGTGACAATATTTAACTATATTTTACTTTGCTAACAGCCCACCTAAAGATGTTGTAAAACAACGAAACCTAGGTCGTGGTAAATAATTTAAAGAAAGTAGAAATAATACTACATCACGTAGTTTCATTTAATTGTGACCGTTTAGTTTTAAAACGGTTGAGTTTCAATAAATTTAGTTTATTTTAGTTATTTACTTCATTTTCGTTAATGTTTTACTTTGGTTAAATTATAAACACCAATAATTTTCCGATGATATTAACCTGCACGATTTTTAACACCTAATAATAAACCCCAACGTTTAATTATGATAGTGTTATTCAGATTCATATTAAATTATATTTTATTCTTAGTTTTTGTTTTAAATGACAACGTTTTAAATAATTTTGATAATACTCGTGCAAATAAAAGTATGTGGTATGTAAACGTTTTTAAAAAGGTAAGAAGACATAAAAATTACACATTCAAGTGACATATGATACGCTATGAAATACATTACATATTAAAATATTAAAATATGGCAGGTACTTGCAATGCCACAGTAATATTAAAATAACGATACTTTACCTGGTTCTTCATTGCGATGTAAGGAAATCATCAATTTTATAAAAGTTTTATGCGGCCAATGCTGGACAAATATCCTTGAAGCCATCAATTCGACATTCTACTATTTCAAATACTTCAAGCGAAAGTAATCTTGGAACTTTTATTTTTCCCCATTCCCTTCAACAGTATGCTGTCATATTCCACTTTAAAATCTATAAATAAGTGGTATATTTTAATACTGTATTCTTTAGATTTTACTAAGATTTTTTGTAAGGCTTGAATTTGATCAAATGTGGATCTTTTGGTTTTAAATTTACATTGATATTTTCCAATTTCTTTATCAGCAAAGGGTAAGAGTCTAGTAAATGGCAGGTTGAAGAATATCTTATATACCGTATGAAGAAGAGTAGTACCCCTATAATTACGACATTTAAAATGGTCTCCCTTTTTAAAAATAGGGCAGATATAGTCTTTTCCCCATTCAATGGGTATTTTCTCCGTAATCCAAGTTCTAGTATAGCGTTTTTGTACCATCAGTTTATATGCCTTGTTTTTGATTTTTGGAGCTTCTTGGTAGTTCAATCCAATAATTTCTGGTACTATATGGATTTCTGGGAGCGTATCTTCTGCAGATCTTGCTATTATTTTATTTAACGGAGTGCCAGCTCTATTACTCTGTATTTTTGTTTCTCTTTTCTAGCTCTATGTTCTTAGATATCTTGAGCTTTTACTTTTCATAGTATTTGGGTCTTTTCATTTAGAAACTTTAAGCTTATAATGCGGGTTCCCTTTTTTGAAACATAATTTTTTACATACTCTACATCTGACTTTGGACAAGACTAATATATGGTCTGTATCTACGTTAGCAACTCTGTAGCTTCTTACATCTATCACGTTGCTACTATGTCTTCTATCCTTGAGTATGTGATCTATTTGGTTAAAATTAGGCCATCCGATCACCAAGTGTACTTACATATATTCCTGTGTAGAACACAGGAATATATGTAGTAAGTACAGTTGGTAAACACATGCTATGCTGGCAACAAACAGATCTTCTATCAGATATGGCAAACTCAAATTGTCTTTGTCCATTTCCACTGGTCTCAGCATGAAAACTTGTTCCAACAGCACGGGATCTAACAAATCTTTCTCTTTCAATCTTGGCACTAACGTCTCCAATAAACAATTTCATGTCGTGTACAGAGACAAGTTGGAGCATTTTGCAATTAGGTAGTTAAATGTGCAGTTAATTTTTTTGCGTCATTCTTGCCTTGAGTAGAAGTACGGGCACAGATCAAGGTGGTATTGTAGTATCTTCATTTTAGCCTTATCTTACATAGCCTAATATTAATGCCTCGGAAGTCTAAAATTTAATTTATTAACCTTTTATTCACAATGAACCCCATACCGAATTGGTAGATTTTATCTTGCCAACTGTAATATATTCTGTATTATTTTTTGTCCATCATTGCGTATACTAGCCGTCTCAGTTCTTGTATTGCTGGGACATCAGTACGATAGTTATCAAATACGTGAATTAGGTTTTCCAATCCACCTGCTTTAAGCAGTGTGCGAATATTCCAAGTACAATTTCTCACGTCTTTTTCCTTTCCGAGTCGTCTGTGCAGAGGGAGTCCAGTTTTTCACTTTGTTGAAGTTTCTGAACTGGGTTGTTTTTTGGCGAGGTGGGGTTTTTAGCCCCGTGCCCAAACTCTAACCTGGAGGACCAGGGTAGAAGTTGGGCGTGGGGCTATATATTCATTCTATCGATACCCATTGAAATTTCATTCGTCATTAAATTCTTACCCAGCTAAAATTTCAAAGAAATTGAAAATGTACGTTGGGAACAAATGTCACTTAGATATTTGTATTACAATATATCCTAAATATATGTAGTCCTCGCTTGTAATGAGTAACCTAAAACTAAACGGTTCAAAATAAGACACAGTTTTATTTGTTCATGTGTAAAAATCATCATTTGACTAGCAATGCAATAATGTAACTGCTTAGGATATAGGTTTGTATATATTATAAAAAATAGAGTCGTTTAAAAAGAAAATTTTTTACACAATTAAATGAAACTACGTGATGTAGTATTATTTCTACTTTCTTTAATTTCTTTACCATGACCTAGGTTTCGTTGTATTACAACATCTTCAGGTGAGATATTAGTAATTTATTAGGTTTAGTAGAAATTATTATTAGGTTTAGTAGAAATAATACTACATCACGTAGTTTCATTTAATTGTGAATAATGAATTTCTACAAAATATATTCAATATTCAAAATTTTATACATTAAAATTTAATAAATGTTTTAATTTAAAATTGTATTACAGGGAGATGTGATATAGAGTTTCTGAGATCAGTTGAGACTAATTTGTCACATCGTGGTAACAGAATGGTTTTTACACATATTCATGCATAATTATTATGAAGACTATGCAACGAAGGGTTTTATGAAAACTGTTTAAAGCGAGAGATTAATTATTGAGAGTGTATAAAGCGGGAACTGTGTACAACGATGTTATATTATGTGAACAAGACATTATGCACTCCAAAATATGAAGTTCGTAAATATAAATTTGCTGCAAAAACAATTTTTTTTTTACTTTTTAATAATTCTAATTAAAATCCTACAATGATTATATCATAGAGAGACTGAAAATAAAGTATTCCTACCGTAATTTATTTTTAATTTATAAAAGTGCTGGTTCGATTAGGTTAGGTCTTAGAAGTTATTATATATATTTGACTTTAATTTTAATCTTTACATGTTTAGCGGGGTTAAATTTGAATCTTTACAAATTGCCCACCTGAAGATGTTATCATACAACGAAACTTAGATCGTGGTTAAGAATTTGAATAAAATAGAAATAACAATACATCACGTAGTTTAATTTAGTTGTGAATAAAAGTTAAATTATATTATAATTTACTTCGAAATTGTATGTCTTAAAAATTAGTGTTCTTAAAAATTAAGACATAAAGGGGCCAATCCGAAGTAACGATCCATGCATTACGAGTTAATTTTAATACGGTTAAATTTTAATACCGTTAGTTTTAATACGACTTAGTTTTGAAACGGTTCATATTAAATACGAGTTAGTTTTAATGCAGTTTATTTTAAACACGGTTTGGTTTAAAGGCAATTTAGTTTTGAAACGGTACTCTACGATACTTTAGTTTTAATAGGGTTTATTTCTTATACATTTAATTTCCATACGATTGAATTTCATGTGGGTTAATTTTAATACACTTTGTTTCTAAAGCGGTTTAGTTTTAATACGATTGAGTTTAAATACTAGCTGTTTTTGATGGGTAGCTCAAAATCAAATATTTATTTTACTTTGATTAATATTCTACACTGCTTAAAGGAAGAATGCCTCTATATTGTCGATTAAAATTCAGATTAACTTTTAATGCGTATTTATAAACCCATAATTATGATGTTCGTAATGACATTATAAAATTATGTTTTATTCTCATCAGGAAATAAAAAAAAATACTTTGAATTTTAACTACAACGAATTATAATTACTTCTTAACTTAGGAAAAGCAAAAGTCGCATTTTACTTCTGAGACTAACTGTATTTTGTGGGCCTCTTACAAGGGAAATAAGTACCCTTGTAATTATTTTGGTCGAGGTGTACATGAGCATTACTTTTTTAATTGAGATTTTAATAAAAATTTATTATAGTTTTTGCATTTGAAACTTCTTGACATTAAAGATAAACTGGATAACATGAAATCTAAACATGTAGATCCACAATAACGCAATAAAGCAAGAGAAGTAAAGAATAGTTTTGGTTAGTTACTATGCCATGATATCTTTATCGTTTTGGTTGAAATATTGACAAGATAAAATGTTTGTATTCTTTGCAAGAAACTTTCAAAGTCTGTTCAAAATGATAATCTTCTAATGCCAGCTAAAGAATATTGCGTGCAATACAATTTCTATATAATAATATACAAAAAATTATTTTTTGTCTAAATAGGTCGTTAGTAAAATGATGTTATAAATGAAATTCAATGAGGGCTTCCAGCAGTATAAGGCAGTACATTTGATTGGATTACAGTAATTTTCCTAAACTTTATAAAACTATCTATTCTGGGTTGTTATTTTCTCTGTTGCAGCAATATAAATATAATTCGAAAACATTTTGTAAAAAAAATATTGGCCGATTTACGTCATTGATTGATTTCTAAAATCAACATATAAATAATTTCATGGTTTACAATTAAAAATTGTTTTTAATTTTTATTCCCCATAGTATGGCGAAAACTGTATTTCCTATGGTTGTATAGAGAACACCTAATCGAGGCTCTGAATGAATTCAACATTCCTGATAAACTGGTTAAATTTATTTCCCTCACTCTAATTGACATGAAAATGTTAAAATTCAAGGAAGCCTCTCTTAACCAGTCGAAATACCAAACGGTGTTAGACAGAGCGATGCATTAGCGTGTATTTGTTCAGCAGAGATTCAAAAATCAACACAAGTAGCTCGATCTTCTCTAAATTTCTACAAATTATTGCATATGTCGAGGACATTAGCATTATTACTAGAACTCAAAAAGATCTCAAACAGGAATTTCTAGCACTAGAAAAAGAGTGCCTCTCAATAAACCAGAGCAAAACCAAATACATGCAATTTATGACCACCTCTGACTTATCCACGCATTTTTAAATCAGTGACCACAAATTTTAAAGGGCAAACTATCTAGGATTTGAAATCAACACTGGCAACGATTTGGCTTTAGAACTGAGGGGACGAAAAACTGCAGCGAACAGATATTTTCATTGACTAAGTAGATTTCTGAAACCAATTAATATCAGAAGAGACACTAAACTACTATTATATAAAAGCTTAAACAGATCAGTACTTTCACATGCATCAGAAACGTGGACATTGTCCCAAACTGTTGAAAAAACCGTTGTAATTTTTAAACGAAACATTTTCAGATCCATGTGTGGTGGGTTCTTTGACAATGGGCTTTGGAGAAGGGAACTAATGCCAAACTTTATCGCTTACTTAAAGAACCAAATATAATAAATTTTATAAAAATTCAATGTATAAGTGGGTCGGCCATGTAATTAGATGGAAGGAAGATAGAACAACAAAACGAATTTTTCTGTCCAAACCAATTGGCTCAAGAGGAAGAAGAAAACCCAAATTAAGATGGGCGTACTGCCTACAAAGTGTTTTCGACATTATTAATATCACAAGTTGGAAAACCGTGGTGTCCAGAAGGAGGGCTTGAAACAGTATGCTTAAGAAGGCCAGGATCCACCGAGGACTATCGAGCTACTGATAATGATGATGATGATGAAACAATTAAATGTTTGTTTGTAGGTAAAAATTGTGAATCTTATTAAATGTAAATTTTATTGGTTTGTATATTTGGCAACTTGATATGTTTATTCAAGATTTGGTAAAATAAAATATATTTAAAAAAACTGACTTCGAAAAAAAAGAAGTACTAACAATTAAATCAAAATAGGTACTAAAAATAAAAAAAAATTATTATATCAAAACCTTTTTAAGTCATTGCCAGCAAATCAACCAACTTTATAAAAAATTATAATTTCCTTTAATTTAAAATGTAAATTTGAACTTTAATTTTTAATGTAAAAAATAGATTAATAATAATATTTTATTAATCTATTTATTTCAGTAATAAATAGGTTAATAAAATCTTTTTTAATACACATATTTCCATTTATGTATGTTGCATTCTTTTTTAAATATATATGCTTACGAGAGAGCTATACTTTCACATAATCGATGTTAGGTATATTTCGATAATTTAATTAATTATCTTATCAACATTTCTTTCGTTTTCTTTTATTAAATCCTAATAAATCTGATACAAACAAATAATAATCATTATTTTTTCCGTTTCTTTGAAATAATTTGAAAATGGTATCTGTACTAAATATAAAGCAGAAACGTTTTCTCTTTTGAGGTTTGTCTTAATTTTTAGAGCAATATAAATGATTACAATAATCCTTGTATTAAGAAGAATGTACTTTTAAAATATTATAGGTTACACCCCATTACGCTAAAATTTACAAAACCTACGCTGCGATAAAAAAATACTTAAACAGTGCGAGGAGGAGAGACAGGTTTATTGATTAATTGACCATCACGTGCATTCCCAAGCACATTAAACCGACTGTGATGATCGATGTCGTTGACGAATGCAGTGAAGGGAACACTATAATTAAATTAATTCTGGATTTCCATTCTAAATATTTTTTCAAACATTTAAAAATTCATGATCATATATGAATCTTTGATATTAAAGAGATATAAATATTTCATTAACTCGCCATGGTTTCCCGATATGATACATAGGCAATTATTTCTGTAAGAAATACTGTTTACTTAATTTGCCACAACTATAACCAAAACAATTTAAATTTATTTCCCTGATTAAATCGAGTGATGAACAGATCCGTGAATTTAAATATGTTCGATGTCGGACCGCATTTACATTTAAGCGCTCTGAATCAAGTTTTTGTATTTGATTTATGAGTAAATTTCAATGAGGGAAACAAATTGAGATAAATGCTACTTATTACATTAAAGTCACGGTTGTATGTCTTTTATAAATGAACGTACATAATTTTGATCATTACGCTTATATCGATACCAATAAATACTTGAAGTGCTATTATTTTTAAATTAAAAAACGTCACTGAATTTTAAAAAAAAACATTTCAGCTTCTTCCAACGTATTTAAAACGATATGAAGAATTACTACGAAACACGTAACAACGTAACAATAAGTAACAAAGTAACAACAAATTAAAAAAATTAAGTACGAAAATTAGAGTGATTTACATCACTACTTCTGTTTTGGGGCGAATAATTGTTAAATATTATCAAAATCGATTAAGAAATTTGTAAAATTTTATACAATGTCAAAGTATACACATAGTTTATAAATTCTCATGCCGTGATCATACGTATTCATACAGGTCTACAATGGCTGAATAAGATTTTAATACCTCGATAGTTGAGCCCGCTATTGCGATTCGTTTTTGTATTTTTTTTATTATGTACTATCCTACTTATAATTTCAAAAATTATGCTCTAGTTCAAGATTTACTTATTATAACTAATTTCAATAACGTTTGTCATGACCACAGTATAACTCGCAACGCACATGTCCGACTTTTGTAATTGATTGATTGACGGCCGACAACTGTCGACTTTTGTCGGAGGAAGTCGTGGCTGAATTTCCATCGACTTAAAGTACACATCAACAGGCACGCGTCACTAAATATCTTCATTGGTGCAAACATTTTTCAATTAAATTATAATTAACTTTTTTATTTATATTCTAACTATAAACTAACTAATTTCAATATTTGTCATAACCACAGCATAACGCACAACTCATATGTTCGACTTTTTTAAGTGATAAATCGACGGCGGACAACTATCGACTTTCGGAGAAGGTCGTGGCTGAGTTTCCATAAACTTAAAGTATACATAAACAGGCACGCGTCATCGACTAAATGTCTTCAATGGTGCAAAATTTGCTTATTTAGGTTATAACTAACCTTACTTATTTATATTTTAACTATAAATTAATTTCAATAATATTTTTCATGACCACAGCATATTACGCAACTCATATATCCGACTTTTGTAAGTGATAAATCGACGGCCGACAACTGTTGACTTTCGGAGAAGGCCATGGCTGAGTTTCCATCAACTTAAAGTAGACATAAAATTATATATAATTGAATATAAATATAATATTTTGAAAGTATATACTTTTTAATACAACCAAAATTGTTGTAATTATTTATATTGCTCTAAAAATTAGGAAAAACGTAAAAACAGAAAACTTTTCTACTTTACATTGAGTTTAGATATCATTGTCGAAATGATTCAAATAAGGTGGAAAAAGGATAAATATTGTTTGTTGATATCAGGTTAATTAGGATTTAATTAAAAAACGAAAACCATTTTGATGAGAAAATTAATTAATTAATCTTTTTTATGTATGTTCAGCTATAATTCCTTACCGGGTGGATCGATTTTAATAATTGTTTTTATTCGAAAGAGGGTCTTCTATAGGTGTAGTCCCATATAAATATTGTGATGATCTGATAATGAGGTCCGGAAATGAATGCTCGTACTCCTTAACAAATGGCGGTAAATCAACTGTGATTAAAGATATTTATCACGGGTAGTTGTTACTTTGGAAAAAAACTACACCGTCGACCAGGTAAGTATCTGGTGATAAGTTCTTGAGATGAACAATAGAATTCCTTAAAGGGTGGTAGTAATTTGAAAGTGATTCAAGATATTTCCTACTGACAGATGTTACTTTGCAAAACAACTACACTATCAATCATATCAAAGTCTGATGGTGCGTTCTGGAAGAGAACAAGGGAATTACTTATCAGATGGTAATAAATCAAACGTAATTCAAGCTATATAGAACTGGTAGTATTTACTTTGCAAAATAATTGTGCCATGCACCAAGTCAGTGTGTAATGATAAGTTCTGAAGACCCTTAACGGATGGTAATAAATCGATCGTGATTCAATATATATGATACTGGTTAGTTGTGACTAGTTATTATTTTGCAAAATCTGGTATTGGATTTCGGATAAGGAGAAGGGAACTCCTCCAATTGTAGTTTTTAAATTGCCAAATCTGATATTGGACTTCGAATATGGAGAACTGAATTCCTCAACGGCTAACAGCTAACCATAGGCGGCTAGTGCTATCACTTCATTTCAATGTGTTGTTGATAATCAAATTTAGACAAAGAGGAAATTATTTGAATACAAGCATTTTCCCGTAACTTTTATTAATTATGCAATATTCTAAGAAATAAAATAATTGTGATGATTAATATTAATAAATTAACCACTAAAAATTCCAAGTTGGTCGACAGTGCTGGCAACGACTTCAAAACTAAGTAACTTAGTTATTTATAACAAATATACCTAATTATTTGTTATAAATAACTAAGTTACTTAGTTTTGAAGTCGTTGCCAGCACTGTTTTGATTTAATTATTTTTTACTTTTTAGTACCAATCTTTATTGAAGTCGGCTTTTTAAAAGAAATATCATTTTACCAAATCTTGAATAAACATATCAAGTTATCAATTATACAAACCATTAAAATATGTATTCAATACGATTTACAATTTTCACTTATAAACAAACATGTCATTGTTTTTAAATCAAATTTATGAACAATTTTTAGTTCTAAACATTGAAATAATTTATATGTTGACTTTAGGAATCAGTCCGTGACATAAATTTGCCAATATTTTATTTTTACAAAATGTTTTTGAATCATATTTATATTGCTGCCAGAAAGAAAATTGCAACCCCAGAATTTACTACATTTAAGGAAATGACTGTAATCTAATCAAAGCTACTGGATGTCCTTGTTGGCTTTCATTTATAACAACATTTTACTAATGACCTATTTAGATGAAAATATGTTATAAATTAGGATACCGAAATTCGAGCTGATTTTAAAAGATTATCATTTTGAACTGATTTTGAAAGTTTGATGCAAAGAACACAAACATTTTATCTTGTCAATATTTCAACCAAAATAATAAAGGTATCATAATAAAGTTACTAGATATTTAGCCGAATATTAAGATTGATGTAACCAAAAATACAGTTATTGTCATGTCATGGATAGCATTAGTGAAATGATTGATTAAAATATTCGCAATATTATTTCATTTTAAAATAAGTTGGTAAAACATTATTAAAACATATACCGTTTTATTAGATGCCAAGGTTGAACCTGTTGGTGGTAATTTTTTTCGATATATATATATATATATATATATATATGTATGTATGTACACGAGTGATTCTGTGCATGAAGGTAAGTATGTTTAGAAGGTGTTCCTTTAAACAACAAAAATTAAATATATTTTATTAATTAGTAATTTTCTTAGAAAAAGTTGAGAATTTTTCATGTAGTTCGTTAACATCACCCATATGCATAACAGGTGTTTTCATTGTGCCATCTGAATATACGTTATCAAAATGAACTTGTGTGAACAATGTATATATGGTTCCACTCGTATTGCGAACCCAACTGGAAAATGACCGATACCTCTTTATGTAAATACAAATGTTAATATATTTTATTTATTTGATTAGGATTAATTTCAAAGAAATGTTTTTGATTGCAAATAGTACATGTCAGTTATTACTTATAATTAAAAATTTAATTTAAAAACAAAACGTTAAAAAATAAAGCTATACAAAAAATTTCATCAAAAATATCTAATTTACGAACGTTTTGTGCGTAATTTTTTTTAAGCAAGGCTTCTTTTTTTTAGATAGTAAAATTCATGATAATATTACAAATCATTCAGCAAACTATAAAAGCCTGTTTTATTATGCAATGGAAATGGCGCTAACTCCAGTTAATGGTCGTGGTCCTTAATGCATCGGATTATAAACGTCAGAAAATAATAATATTACGTCGACGGAGATACTTAAAACCGACGTTAATTAAATAATTATTAATCGAGTAGTTCGCTGGTATTAAAGGAATCGAAAAATAATAAATACGTAATTATTAGTAAATTATCATTTAACATAATTTGTCCTCGCAATTTAATCCCAAGCAAAATTATGCGTCCGCCTTAAAAGTGGGCTAGGAAACGTATTTTTCTCGCTTCAGTAAATTTCAATTTTCCCTGGCGATGGATCGTCTGATATTATTACGTATTTATTATGTCGGATCGCAGTTACATTTATACGCCTTAAATCGGGCATCCGCAATTCGATTTCAAAATAAATTACAGTGAGAAAACAAATTATATATATATATATATATATATATATATATATACATATATATATATATATATATATATATATATATATATACATATATACATACATATATATGTGTATATATATATATATATATATATATATATATATATATATATGTATATATATATGTGTGTGTGTGTATAAATGTGACAGAAGGTTTGAGTTGCTATCATTTCAAAATTACACAAAACTAATATTTATTGTCAATAAAACCAGTTTTTTAAAAAAATTTTTTCTCATAATCTACATAAACCATCTATAAAATTATCTCAATTAGTCTATTAATATATTATAAACCTGTTATTATAATTTTGATCAACTATGTGTCCGACCACGAAACGGTGGTGGTCCCCTCATTTTCTCAAAAATATTCATATTTTATAAATCCTTGCGTTGTACTCAATATGTCCAATAAGCTGTGTGGCAGCTGAAAAGGTGTTCTTACATTCTCCACCAGATAGATCTTATATTGCTTATTTATTTTGTATTCAATTAAAATTAAATAATGCATAATACATTTTAATAATTGTCCAAGTACACTAGCAAATTCAATCTTCCATTAATTTCCATCAGCATGATTTCCATGTATCATAATTTTTTTTATGAATGCAATAACATTGAAGTTGGATTACTTGAATTGTTTAAAAATGGTTTTAATTTAAAATAGAAAGAGAGGGACACATTGCAAACGGATTTAAATTAATATTAAATACTTAAACAGAGCAAAAAAGTAAAAATGGTACAAAAAATTTAAACTTCATTTGAAAAGTTATTTCAAACTAATCCTTCATATAATGAGGTGTGCAAAACAAAATTTATTTACCCCATACTTCTTAATTGGGAGAAGTCTTAAGAAGAAGTATCTGAAGCATTTACTAGCAAAATTTCCAGCAGGTTAAAACTATTACAGTGTGACAGACGGATACACAAACGAATATGACAAAACTGCAAGTATTCCGTGTTTGACTATAGGACCCTAAAAAGTCGTTGAAATGAGAAATCTCGCACCAAGACGATATAATATAAATAATTGATTAACCAGGTAAATTGGTTTGGTGTAAAACGCTACTCGTACTTTGGTTTTATCCCAATCATGATGTATTATGAAACTAGGCGTTTACTGCTCGATAACTGAAGCATACAAATTAACATAAAAAATTAAAAATTAGAAGGCGTGTATGAGTATATATCAAGTTTGACATATGTATGGCATAGCATCTTTACTATTTACCACATATAAATGTGAAAAGATATGTCTATATGATAATTTTCATATAAAGCAACAATATTCTTGTTATTTATTATAGAGGGTTTCGTGTACTTTTTTTTATTAAAAATTCATTAAGAGATGTAATTAAATATATTGCACTTACAGTGGAAATGGTTACATTTTACTTTTCATCATTTTCACCTGAATAATTGTACTTGTGTTATAAAAGTCTACAATTTATTGATACGAACTGTGTTTATTTTTACTATTTGATATTTTCTCTGCACAAAATGGTTCTTAATAATTAAAGTTAATTTGATGTCGTTATAGAAATCTTGGTTGTTGAAGGCACGTATGAATACATACGAAGGTTGATATATGTACGGTATGATATTCTTACCGTTTACTATATCTACCATTTGCAAAACAATCTCTATGTAAATCATCCTTTGTCCAGTGCAAGAGGAACAATGTGCCTCTTGCACTGGACAAAAGATAATTTACATAGAGATTGTTTTGCAAAGGTTTTATGTCATTTTTTTTAATGGAACTTCGTTATGCGTTATTAACAACGTTAGATGTAATACAATATGTTGCCCGTACAGTGGAAATTCCAAAAGCCAAAAGCGGAAATTACAATTCACTTCACCTTTATCTATTGATTACGTAATAATTTATTGATTACGGACTGTGCACATTTTTTTTACTTGATATTTTCCTTTTACAAAATGGTTATTAATAATTAAAGTTAATGTTTGTCATTTAAAATTTGAAGTACAAAAGATAACGATAAAGCTTCTTCACACGTCATTATGTCCATTATTTAAAATATCGTCGCAAATACTTGCATAATATGACCAATAAATGACGTCGGGACAGCATTATTCACCATTCCTTAGATACTAACCCTCACCTGTTTTAATAAAACAGAGGAACTTTTACTTCAGTAATTATGAAAATAAGTTTAGTCATTTTAACTCAAATAAACAATAGATATTCATACGTTAACCAGTTTAATTATAAAAACATTGTAATTTTACATAATGGTTTTTTCCTAAATTACATTTCGGCAAATATTTTTGGTTATTTATTTAGATAAAAAGGAGAAAATTAGCGCATTAGATTGAAGTCTGTGACTCTACTTGTGTTGCACGATTTCCCCCGCGAAATATTTTCTTAACTATGCTGCTCTACCCCCATCCTCCTTTCCCCGCTTTAATTAAAGGCCCCCGTTCCATTCACTAAATGGGTCATTCCATTCACCAGATGGTTATCGGGATGGTCGGATAGAACACTGAATAATCAGTTAATAAATAAGCCCATCTCGCTGTATCAAACACCGTTTAAGCAGTTGTCGCTGGTTTCTGTTACATTTTCATGACTGCTCTGCTCTTATTTATTTATTATTGTGACACGACAGTGTTGTCACAATTTTAACAATTTAATTCTAGAACACATAATTGTATAAATGTATAATCTTCTTGTGACAACACCAAAATCAGTGGGCACAGCGTGATTAATTTAGTGTTACCATAACCATATAATATTATTATGAAAAAGAAACATTTCAATTAATTTCAATTAATGAACAGTAATGAAGTTGATCGTTAAAATTCACATTAAAATTTTAAATTAATTATGATGAATTATATAACAATTAATAAAGGAATAAATCAATAACACATATAGTTAAATAGGCAAACCAATTGAAGTTAATAAAAAACGTTGAATTATTTTAAATATAAGCATAACACTACACTAAATATCACTTTGTAACTAGTAGAAGTTACCTGTCGCCATCAATCTCAAAAAGTTTATTTTTAAATGATAAATTATGAATATATCAAGTTAAAATATCTACCTATAATATACATCAAAGTATATTGTAGGCTTTTCTAACACAAGAACAATTTCAGATATCAGATGGTGTTATAACGTATAAGCAGAATCTTAAATTTTAGACATTACTAGATCTAAATACCGCTGGCGACTTATATTTATAAATCGCACCGATTGGTGATAAAATGAGTTAAACGAATTAAAGTCATACTTGATATTTATTGGTACTCGAAGTTGTCACCCTAAGTATCGGTGACAGAATACCTTTTTACAAATATTTCTAGCTCACAGGATTACCTTGCTTTCTGAGTTTCTAAATTTCAATTGGTTAAAATTTGATATATGAATCATGTTGGGGTGGTCATCTGGCTAACATGCGAAGTATGTTATGCTACAGGATATACTTAGTTGCTTAATTGCACCTAATAAACAGGAGGAGACTCCTTTACCGACTTCCCCTCTTTTATTCACAATTATGTCTAAAGGTTGTATTTGTGAAACTTAATTTTACAGACAATATACAAATAATATTTTTAATAATTTAACCATTTGTTTGTGAATTATGAGCTATAAAAATTTTACTTTCAAAACTTAGAAAATTGGGTCAATATGATAAATAATATATTACAGGCCATTAGACTCTTGGGAAAATTCGTGTCATAAAGTAATAGTTTTAAATTTGTTTGATTAATACCAAATGAGTATTACAAATAATACTGCAAAAAAGGTATATATATATATATATATATATATATATATATTTATGTGCTTATTTCGTGACAGACGGGTAATTCCCTAAGTTGGCGCGAACAAATAAATAAGTAAATTTTTCTTTTTTTTTATTTACACATAACATGATATATGTTACATAAAATAGTTTATACATGAGCGCCACGAGCATTGCAATGTGACACTCATAAGGAATTTCTTCGTAATATTGAAATAACGGGGCCTCTCCTCATATTCCATCCTGCCGGATGAGGGTCATCAATTTTATAAAAGTTATATGCGGCCACCGCTCGACGAATAATCCCAAAACCTTTAGTTCAACTTTTTTTCTCACTTGAAATACTTTCAGAACAAGCAATCTTGGAACCGTAATTTTTCCTCATGTTATTATCATGTCCTCAATTTATGAAAAAATCACAATTAGGAAACTGAAATACACAGGAAATATTTTGTAACTAGTTTTTGCGCAGTAGTCTTCTTTTATTTATTTAATTTATTCAGTAATATGTCATGACAAGTAAAGATGAGGGATATCTATTTCCAATGGATATATTGGTTTTAACTATAACAAATTCTCAGGCTACGCAATTCACGCAATTTTTAAACTGTTCAGTTTACTTTTTCTAATTTAATAAACCTCTATTCCGGTAATTACGATAGTAAGAGAGTATTTGATATTTTATTTTTCTTTCATAAGTCGTAATTTTAAAGTGTGTCGCGACTGGTAGTTAAAATATACGATTTATATCGAGTAATTTAAATATTAAATAAATAATTGAATACTGCCTCTTACTTTATATTGATACTTGCAAAGATTTCAGATGAAATGAAAATGTAATTTGTGGTTAAGTGGCACCAGTTATCAGCAATATTTCCTAAATAAAAGTGAGTTTTCTACTTTGAAGAATTATTTGAAATATTTTTCATGTAAATGGATCCATCCCTTTATTTCTGGGGACATAACTCTTAAATTCCACTTACCTATGGAGTATATACAATTCCATAATACATTTTATGACTTACTCTTCATACCTCAAATGATTTTTTTTCATATATTTTCATATACATACACACAAAGTCCATAGTTTATTATATGTATATTTTTTTATAACACAATGATTGGAAAATGAATTTTAGAGAATGCCCTATTACATAACAAGGAAAATGTTGTGAACTATTGTTGGTACATAGCTTCATAAGCATAGCAATCATAATTTTTAGGCACAAGTTGGCACGTGTAAAGAAATAAAGATAAATGATGATTATAAAACAAGAACAATAAAAGCAAATTACCTGAAAAACGTCTATATAAAAACGTGGTTAATTGAATTAGTCTGTTTACATGAATAGACTGGAGGAAATACGAATGATTACATGTTTGAATTGCATCAAATTTAGTAAACATTATATGAAATATCCAGACATGACCATCAACTTCCCGCGACGATTAATGAAAATAACTTCATCAATTAAAATGAAATGCACGTTTTATTAATTTGTTACGAAAAGGTATATCAAACCTTTAGTGTTATTTTTATTGAAACAAGAATGACATAACATGGTATGACATTTATTTAAAATTTTACATTTTCTCGGTTTAGTTTAATCCGAAAAATAATTTTGATTACATGAAGTACATATTATTTAATAGCTATGTGCTTTAAAATGGTACTAAAAGTATTGTACTCAGAAATCACTAATACATAAACGTTTGTTAATATATTACGTACGCAGGATGTAGGCAGCGCCGAAGCTTTAAGTGAATTACATAAAAGATAATGGATTTAAATTGATATCAAATACGGATTCTATTATTTTACGAATTTCTTCTGAGTCACGATGCAAAGACTGTCACAAATAATATATGTCATGCGATGGGCGAGTTCACGGTACCTTACGGGACGTCAAAGATTTAGTTCAGAAAGTTCAGGAATGAGGACTACGGTCTTGAGGACGAAACCTGTACCAAACGTCTTGTTGAATAAGACATTCAACGATTACGATGCCTAACTGAGGAGGATCCTCGACTGACGACTCGTTAATTTACAGATGAACTGCACTGAAGTTATGGTACCATAGAAACACATTCGCACGGAATTAGAAAAGTTTAAAAATACGGCGTGTGGATACCCCAAGAGTTGTCATCATATCACTTTTAGTGCAGAGTTGATACTTGACAACAGTTATTGACATTGGAACGTAACTTCAACTGGCTGAATGAGTTAGTAACTGGTGATGAGAAATGGGTTACATACGCTAACCATGCACGCAAGCGTCAATGGCTAGGTGTCATAGAAACATTAGTTTCAGTATCCAAATCTGAAATAAGTAGCAAAAATGTGATGCTCAGCTGTTGGTGCAATGACAAGGGCATTATTCTTTGTTGCTTCTAGAGGGATCTAAAATTAATGCAGTTATTTACTATCAACAATTTAACCGATTAGCTGACAAATTGAGTAGTCAACAGGATCGAGTTTATTTTCTACATGCTAATGCTGGACCAAATGTTGCAAAACGTACTCGTGTTAAATGGAAGGAGCTCGACTGGGTTATATTCACTCATCCACCATATTCGTCGGACATTGCACCCTCTCATTACCATTTATTTAGGGCTTTTACGTCAAAAATGTTTGATGTTAAAGGAGATCTCCAAAACGATATCGCACAGTTTTTGAATCAAATCACCAGTATTTTACAAAAAAGGCATATTGTCACTGCCAACTAGACGGTGATAAGTAGTTGATAATAATGGGGCATAATTAAATTAAATTTAGTGTAAGATATAAACTTTTGAGTAAAAGTTTTTGACAGCATCCCGGGATTATAAACTTATTAGCCAACTCAATATTTTCCTTCTTAATGCTGTCTATTTGACTGGCGATATTATAATTAAGAAATCAATAAGGTCCATGCCTCATTCGTTTCACTATCCGAAATTTATAAGCATCATAAGCTATATGTATGGGCTAAACTGTCATCATGCCAACCTTTAATAGAAAAAATGACCGACAGTATATTTACAATAGTGTTGAACAAATTTAATAAATTTTCACCATGGCGTCTTCATGTCAAAAATGTATTAATAACCGAGGTAATAAAATCTGAATAATGAATAATGATAGTATTACGTTACCATGATGATAGGACTGTGTTACCATCCAAGACAAGTTCAATGAAAGTAAGGGAAGAAAAATAGTTTTAAAGATATTTTCTTTTGTTTTGTCTAAACGTAGGTATACGCGTAAGTGCGTATGTATACTTTCAGAGGCTTGTAAAATCTGAAGGGGGATTCCGATTGACTACAATTTTTTTTATTTAATAATGAACAACTGAACATACAAAACGATAATATTCTGAGCTCGGAAATCGGTTCCCCCCGAAAAGTTTAAGCTTATGTCCAGCACAAAATAAAACACATTCATTTGACGGAACCATGCTAGCCACATTTTCGCATAGCTGACATTTTGTCGTTGTTTCTTGTAATTGGAAAAATATTTCTTGAGGTAAAAACAAAAAACTGATATTATTTTCATACACTTGAAAGACATAACAACCCCGTGCGATAAAAAAATATGACTGCCGCGTTACTGCTGTTGCTTTGGTTATATTACAATCACAAATAAGTCAGCTACCCTTAAATCTAAAATTATTGAGATAGCCTTAATTGCATGCTATCCATATTGTTCCATAAAGAGTATCTGTTGTTTTTAGTTGTAATGCGAAAATATTTGTGAAGGGATTGGGAAAAACACTGAATCGTTTGCTTCCCAGTTTTTACTGAATCAATGCTACTTAAATTAGTGTGAAAACTAACACTTTCATTTTATCAAAAAGGGGGCCGAGACGCCCGCTAACGACTTAGATGGGGAAAATTAGGATTGATATGAGGACTAGGGGACTCCAACCAGAATTGACACATCTACGCTCAATGTGGAGAAATAGGATTAGGCGAGCCGACCCGACCACAGGGAGAAGACTTTCATTTTAAATTTTTTTAAAACAAAATTCATGTAATGAAAAGATTATTATTAAACGACTGTTAATGTAACAAGAATATTTCAAATAACTGTTTGATTCGAAATATAAAATTTCTGAAATTACTACTATAGTAAATTCTGATTAATCTTAATTTCGACGTCGTTCCCACGCAAGACGACGCGTCTGCTTCGAAAGTAACTGAAGGTTTTTGCCGCTTCAGTAAATTAAATTTTGAACCTTATTAATGCGAAGAGCCGACGAACCTTGAATTTATGCATTTTCGGTGTTGGAACGCATTTACATTTAAACATCTTGAATCGACTTTGATTCTTGGGGCAATATATACAAACTATTATAAAAATTGATATTTGCTATTTTGGAGCTACAATGAAGACATGACGACCGATGATGTCATAGATATGTCAAATTTAAAATTACTTGCTTACAAGTGTATTGCAAATGCTTTTCAAGTAATTTAGGTTAAAGCATAAATTACATTAGATATAATAATTTTTATTCGATCACCACACGCATTGAAATATGATGTAAATGAAAAGTATTCACATAATATTAGCATTAAGTTATCTTTTTTCGGTTTTCCTCTCGCCGGAAAAGTGTCATCAATTCTATAAACACAATTAAATGAAACTACGTGATGTAGTATTATTTCTACTTTCTTTAATTTCTTTACCACGACCTAGGTTTCGTTGTATTACAATATCTTCAGGTGGGATATTATCTTTGCTAATATTCCATCTGAAGATGTTGTAATACAATGAAACCTAGGTTGTGGTAAAGAAATTAAGGAATGTAGAAATAATACTACATTACGTAGTTTCATTTAATTATGAATAATGAATTTCCACAAAATTAACGCCAAATATATTCAAAATTCTATAAAAGTTACGTGCGGCCATCGTTTGATAAATAATATTGAGGCTCGCCTTTCTGTCTCAATTCTGGTACTTTAAACGAAAGACCATACATCCATAAAAGGAGGCAATATACGTAATAAGAGAAATAGCAAATATTGAACCGAAATACAGGAGAAATATTAAAATGTTTATTAGTGTATTTACCTTATTAAGATGACATACATGTATATAACAACATACAACATTTTTAAACTTTCACAAAAGCAATTTATAATCATTTACAATGTATCTTAATTGGTCACTATAAATAGAGTGTTTCGATATAAATCTAAGTCGATTTGCATTGACATATTATAATTATATACGGTTTTCTTTTCACTACTAGTTTATGGTATTGATCATTCAACAAATACAATTATTTTAAATTGATAGGTCACATAATTCAGGCCAAATGTGGCACCGTTTGAATTTTATACAAAATAAATTATCATTTGTTGCACACAAGACTTAGACAAATCGTTTGGAATCTTATCGTGTAATCATTTCTTTTCAGAGCTACAGTATCAATACCTCATGTTATCATCATTAATTATATGTGATAATCCTATATATATAATTAAATCTTAAGAAAAACATATGTGAATACGTATATGTATATATATATATATATATATACATTTATATGGGTGAGACGCTTTTACTCGAAATTTCGTTTGGCGGTAAATCTGTCTGTATTATCTTCTTTCTTTGTATTCGCTTTATTATTTTTGTGTTACTTAAAAAAATATACTAATAAGATTTATATAAAATATTTATTTAAGTATTTAGTAAGATTTAAGTAAAAATTAAAAACGACTTACGATGGCATAAGAATGTTGAAAAAAGTGTCGTCTGTCCAACAATTATGATGTTGATGGCTGAAAGCTAAGAAAAAAATAAAGTGTAAAATAAAAAAAGATAAGTGAATGTAAGTATAATATATCTCATTGAAAATGACAAACGGAAACGCAGCACACCCCTTTGCGGCCGTCGCCGCAAAATGTTTTGCTTAGTAGAACAAGGATTCCATAAGGACAATGAGGTTGAACCGAAAAGTTATTTCTCGTTGGTAATTGTTTACTATAACAAAAGAAGACAGAAAATAAACATACAGCTTTTGTTTTTTGTGGTACATGTTAATATATTTATATGACTACAACACCGTTTGGCTCAATCAACAATTTACAGAAGTTGTTTTGTTGCCTTTATTGTCTTAACATTCTTAAATAAATGCCAAATATAGTCTAAGTCATATTACATTAACTATTTAAAAAAGACACTATAACAGAAATATTTGAAGATTTTAACTAGTGTATGGTGCGATTTATTGAATATTAGGAAGATAAATAATAATCTAAACTGCTAAGTATGCATTCATTTTACAAATTAGCCATTAAATTCATAACATGACAAGCAAATTATATGATTTAAATAGGTTAAATTATATGACTTTATTACTTTTATCTTAGTGTTTTAACTTAAATTACATATTTAAGATGACTCAATAATTACAAGACTCAATAAAAACGGACACTTGTTCAAGTTAATTTTTTTTTGAGGTGCAATGGAAAATTATATTAATTTGTATAATTCGTTAGTTATTTATGTATCATTTATATACTTCGTATCAAACAAACGATAATCGACGACGACGATAAACGATATCTATACATTTATGTATCGTCTCAAGTAGACGAAAAAATTAAATTGATATATTACCACTGGTTTCATTCGTACGCATCAAGAATTCCGTACCTCATTTGAAGTGGAATCACTTTATTTAGCATAAGTTATTACTATTATGACCTTCCTGGTTTAATAAATATTTAATATACCAAATACAAATAAGTAGAGGAGACCAATATATTACAGAGCCCGGATAAATGTAATCTGTACGAGTTCAATGCGTTTGCGTGGAATGGAGTTATTAGGCCGTATGACATTCTAGAGATTCATGTTACAAAATACGAAGCTTTCTGCTTCTGCTTGTAATGACTCAATTATTAAAGTAGTAAAAGTAACAGAGCGATTACGGGTGAACGCAAGCTATCCCGTTCATCACATGAATCACTTTTTGGGAACAAGTGAAATAAAAAATATTCAACATCATAGGCTCGTCTTATTCGTAACATGTCACCTCTTTGGCAAGCTAGTATCTCATATATTCGTATTATATGCTTACTTCATATTAAGTAATCTCTAGTCTATTTAAACTCCATTGCGTATCAACATTTGGCGTATTCTCCTTCAACAAGTGCACGAACGAATTTCTTTTTGATATGAAACATTTATAGGCGCAGATATAAACCGGATCGCCACGCTAGGTATATATATATAGTCTATATGTAGTAGAGTGTACGGTATGGCGACGTGTCACTGTTTTTTTTTATTTTATAATTTCTATAATACGTTATTTCTTAACATTTCGTGAGTTTTTGCAAATTATACAATTCAACGATTAACAGTTAGGAGTTCGCAGGTTTTTTGGTCTTCATAACTCACTGTAAGCTAGGGGTACATATTTTTCTCATTGGGAGTCGTATTTCTGCCAGCTAAGCCAGGGCTCAATGACGCCGCCAGTAATAAGTAAATCAGGTGTGTACAAGAAGAAACCGCTTCAATGAAGTAAATTAGAGCAATGACTGTTGTGATCGATATGCTCGTAGAAAGAGAGAGAGAGAGAGCGAGAGAGAGCGAGGGAGGGAGCATATTAATTGTAATGGAAATGTATGCTTTTTGTGTATGTTGCTACTGAATTCCGCTCATAAACTGCGAACAAAGGTCAATTCATTTCAATATGAACATGGCTTTGATGCTTTTTCATGCCACGATCGTAAATCGAATTTATTGAATACCTGAATGAAAACTCAAGCATATTTTAAAGCTAATGGTTGGAAGGAATACATTTATTTCGGTTCAGTTTTATTTAAGATACGGGTAATGGAAGAGCAAACATGGAATACGGATCAAGTTTTTCTTTTGTATTTTTAGGCTAATTTATTTGGTCGTCTCTTTATATCTTCAATCTTCCATGTTTTTATAGGTTCTTTATGTGAATTGTTTCTTTCGATAAATTTAAACATAGGGACATGTATGGGCAACAAATAAAATTCAAAGGATACTAATTACTCCATTCACTGCACTGTCATACTTTATTCCATAAATTGTAGCGTTAAGATATATTAAACAAAAATGTTTTATTTTGTTTCTGGTTTGTGGACGTAGTTTACAATTTGACGGTGGTAGTGGCAAATTCAAATAGCCACTTATAAAAATAAAACAGGAAAGTTGTTATTACCAACTACCATTAATTAATTAAACTCCATGCAATCAATATAGTGCAATTTACCCCAAATAAACCATTCAATAACTTCTGGAAAGTTTAATTGTTGAAGATTTAAAGGTTCAGAAACCATAATTCCTTTTACCCATAATTCCTCGAGTTTTACTATTTTTTTGAAAATGATTTGAAGAATATATCAATGAGCATCAATGCATTTTCTTTTAATTTTTATGACAACGGTTGCTCGCGATATGTGTAACAAACCTAGGCGATTTTAGGCGGCTGGAGGATACTAGATCCACTGGACACAGTTTGCGGGGTCCACGGGTCCTATGGGAGTAACATGTACCATTAAATATCTAAGTGACAACTCGATATTTTCACCACATTAACGGCGTAAAAAAAACTAATCGTACATTATTGAGAGTAGAAGAGTGTTTAATTCAGTTAACTCAAATAACTAGTTTTTAATTGATGTAAGTATTGAAATTCAATGAAAAATAATAGTGAAAATCTGAATAAAATTAGATCATGTCCAGTCCAGTCAGAGTCTAGTGTTATTTTAAATATAAGTTATCGTAAAATATAATTTTTTTCACGTTGCGCTCGTAGTATGCTTCATTTATTTATTTATATCTCAGTATTTTTGAGTAATCATATATACTCACGAAGACTCACAAATATACACTCCCTTTATATATTACTATAATATAAATTAGCTAATGGAATCATTGCCCCATTCAGTAATTTTCCCAATGTCTATTAAGATTAACATGGGCCAGAATAAAAGTGGAGTAAAATCGCATGTAGATTTATTCTATTTATATAATATTTGGGAATATATTATTTGCCTAATCTGTATATGTACTTTCATTAAACTTAAAAAAAATATTTAACTTTCGTCCGGAAAACAATCAACGCATCGCTACCGTAAGCCACTTTCGGCTATAATATTTAAATTAATACAACGACCAGAGCCTCGTTCCGGTAACGGCCGCTACCTAATCGTAGAGGCGGGCGAGGAGAGGAACCAATTGCTTGGATGGGGACCCAATCCAATTCCCGTCTAGGCTGAAGTTCTATAAATGCAAGGCTTTCTGAACTTCGATGTAACTTCGAAAATTGTGTTCAGACTGTTTGAACCCTTAACCGACAGTGCAGTCCGCAAGAAGTTTCTGAAATTTAGGCTTCATTAATAATTGTGGCAATGGGTTAAATTAGACTTCAGTAATAATTGCGGCTATGGGTAAATTATTACTGAAGCCTATAGTTGCGTTCCAAAGTTATTATCGACCGAAGATCGATGTGCTTTGAATTATATGTGCGAAAACTAAAGTTGCCATCGTCTGTTCATTTGTAAATACAACATATATAAATTGCTACATATTTTGATACATTTGTAATGTTATGCAGCTATGTGACAAGAATTTGAAATGTGACTTTCAATAGAATATAGAGCAAACGAAACCGGAACCTAATTTTACAATTGCAATTTCAAATTATTACCGATCGATCGATTTATAGAATAAACTAATAAATAAAAAACTATTAGATTATTCTATAAACAAATGTAATAAGTAACATAAAAACATTAATTTCTTTTTTTTTAGAAAGAACTTTTTAATAACTTATACAATCTCATCTAACTTTATAAAGATTTCAGGTAAATTTACAACATTGCCCTTAAATATTTTGTTTTTGTTTGAGTTATGAGAAATCACAGTGTATTGGATGTTTTATGACAGTGTATTGGATGTTTTCATATTAGTTTTTTATCTCTTTCATATTCGATATGAAAGAGAGATATGAAACTAATATGAAAACATCCAATACACTGTCATAATACACTGTCATATTCGATATGAAAGAGAGATATGAAACTAATATGAAAACATCAAATACACAGTGTATTAAAATAATAAGAAAAGAAATTCGCTCTAGAAGACTAAATAATTAAAATAATTTCCAAGACGGTTAAATGTGTACAACCGTATGTATAACACGAGATTATTTTGTGATGGTACAGTAATTTCTTCACATATTCATGACAAAACCACCGCAAAAATATGCTTTATAAAAAAAGATTATTATTTTAAATCGATACATTCAATTACATTTTAACCTCGCACTTACACGTAGCGCTAATAGATGTATGTGACAACTTTTAAAGCATATAAAATTGTCAAAATTACATATAATGAAAGAATATTTGCCCGATATATGACCGCAACACCACCTAATGTTCGTATAAACTTTACTGCCGATGTTAAGGATTACGAAGGTATTTGGAAGATAACCTAAAGTATTAAATTGACTATTATCACATCCAGATATTCCTTTATTTTATGTACCATACATAGCAACAAACAAACATTTTTTCTTGCTGATTTTTTGCCCATTTTAATTCATTTGATAATAAAATTTTCTTTTTACAAATGAAAGTAATTGACAGAAGAGCTGCCATTGTTTCGCTTTTTAAAAGCGTATCTTCGAATTGGTTATCCCCACCCTAAGCTCTTCCACCCAACAAACAGGAATTTATTGTAAAGCGGGACATAATGGCTCAATTATAAACGTTGTGAATACAAAGTATCCTCTTCTCGACTGTTTGTATCATTCTTAATTGATTCGTCTTTTCTGGAACCTTTACAGAGCCTAACGCGCTGTGGTTGCTTTCTATCTGCTTTGCATAACGTATTATTATGCAAACAATACTGGATTCCTATTTCGTTTTAGGGTTGAAATTGAGTAGGGAAGTGAAAATTTCTGACGTACGTGAAAACGTAAAAATGTACTTACGTAAAATGTACTTCCAACAAATATTTACGTATATTTGAAGTGATTTCTTAGGGTATGGGACCCTATCGCAGCCATTTAAGGTAGATAGTTGACATATAAAATTGATAGACATTTTTTTCACTCATGGTATCCAATGTAGTGTCTGGGGATAGATTTTTCCGAACAAATTTCAATTTTTATTTATGTTCTTATTTTTAACCAACTGTTGTGAAAAGTTACGATTAATACGTTACGATAAATTGATGTACAATATGACAGTATTTCCTGAAATAAAAGAAATATAATTAAAAACAAAGTTTCAGAATAAATTAAACCAACCTAAATAACTAATTCCCAGTAATACTAATTCCCAGTAAGAAAAATCTTTACAGAAATTTATTCGACCCTAAGAAGGTATGTGCGTAAACTTTCAATAGTACAACAGTAGACTTGGAATTAATATATGAATTTTTGATGTGAAACATCTATAGGCGCAGATATAAACCAGATCGTTGAAGTGGCGACGCTTGCCGTGGCGACGGGTCCCCACGCTATATTAAGGTATATATATAATCTATATGTAGTAGAGTGTACGGTATGGCGACGTGTCGCCATGCGCAACCGACTACGCGACCCCCTCCTCACTCAGCTTGACGCTGTTGTTTACTACGGTACACATAACCTGTGCTTTATTATTTTTGTATTAATTGTAAGTAAATGTTTTTTGTTAAATAAAGTCACCATTTTCTGTAAGAAATTCGTAATATTTTATTTTTCATTATGTTAAATTTAGTTCCTGTAATAATCTTGTCGTTTATGCATATTACTTGTACGAATACGATGTTTCACATCTGCTAGGCATCCCGTGACGGCTCACTATTTTTGTTTTGTATTAATTGTAAATCAATTTTTATTAAATAAAGTCACCATTTTCTGTAAGAAATTCGTAATACCTTATTTTTTAATTATGCTATATTTAGTTCCTGTAATAATCTTGTCTTTTATGCATATTAATTGTACGAACACGATGTTTTACATCTGCCAGGCGTCCCGTGACGGCTCACTGTTTTTTTTTGTTATGAATTTAACATAATAACATAATTAGATGTCCTCTCATTATGATTGATACTATAATACAAGAAAAATGCCCATAAAATATGTGTGCCTTCTATTTTCGTATTTTCCCGAAATCTTGAAGTATAACTCTATTATATATTAATGAAATAATAGTATCAAATAAGCCAATATATTGAATATATTTGACATTAATTTTGTAGAAATTCATTGTTCACAATTAAATGAAACTACGTGATATAGTATCGTTTCTATTTTCTTTAATTTCTTTACCACGTCCTAGGTTTCGTTGTATTACAACATCTTCAGTTGAGCTATTAGCAAAGATCTTTCAAGAATCTTTACTAACAGCCCGCCTGAAGATGTTGTAATACAACGAAACCTAAAAATCAAGAGACGTAAGTATCAACTTACGCAACGAGTGCTGAAGATAACTTCATCAGTATATTTAAAATTCGTTTTTATTAATTTGTCAAAAATAAAATATTTCAAATCTTAATATTTAAAAATTATGATAATATTAACATATCTTTTTAGTTACTACAATCTTCTCGATTTAGTCTCATACAGTACCTACTCACAAATTATTTATCCACAAACGTTTGTTATTGTATTTTCCTTTTTAATTGTGCATATTTCATTCGCAGAACTAAAACGGTGGCTTATACTGCAAAAATCAATAAATCCGATGATTCATTCGTTTTTCATCGGAAATTTATAAGCAATATAATTGATGAAACGTCTTTTCAAAAGTCAGATTGGTGGACAAGCCGAATCAGATCGGAGTCCATTGGTATGGACGTAGGTACAGATATATGCAGTTTCAAAGACTTTTAAAATCTAAAGGTAACATCCGATTTACTACGATCTTTTTTATTTCCTCGTAGTTCCTCATATTTATAATCATTAGCGGAACTAAAGATACGCAAGTGGTCGAGACTAGACTCATATATTGTCTATTATTTTTAGTCATAACAGGAAAGATTTTTTTTGAGGTAAAGGCATACAAGTAAATGTTTTTTTCTGCACTGGAAATTACTGGCACATTATGCTGTAGAGGAAGATGACTATCGCGTTAATCCCGTTGCTATGGTTGCGTTGTCTAATAGTCAATATTCTAGAGTTTATTTTTTTATATAACTCAGATAAACCTGCTACCTTTGAAGCTAGACTTATTTTAAGCTTTTCATATTGATCCAAAGGACCTAGTATTTATTTGTTTTGTTTTTAGGTATAATCAGATAAGTAATTCCAGAGATACTTAATTATTAAATCACTCTTATTTAAATACATGTGTTATAATAAATATTTATTATTCTTTAAAATAAGGAGGCCGCCATTTAAAAATATTTTTAAAAGAAAATTATTACTTTAAAAATTTATTATTACAAGCTTATTAAATATTATATTTCTACAATTATCACCACAGTAAATTCTGTCCGAAACTTAGTTTGTCCTCGCGATTGTACCCGAGGAAAAACAAAGCGTGTGCCTCCGAAGTAACTGAAGGAACGTATACGGGAAGTATACGTTCTCCATAAAATTTCAATTCTCTTATCTGATTAAGGCCAAGGGCCGACCTAGACCTGTGATTATGCATTTTCAATGTTGGTCCACATTTACATTTAAGCGCTTTGGATCTAGCTTTTACACTTAATTTATAAGTAAATTTCAATGAGGAATACCAACTAATATAAATGGCATCTAATATATTTAAGAAGATTGAGGATATTTTTGGACTTGAACATACATTTCTTCTGGCCATCTTTGCAGCTACCCAAAAATGCTAAAATTTGCCCCGTTGTCCTCTTCATTAAACAGATATAAAAACACTAGGTTTAATAAAGTAAGTTATACTTGCAATTATATGTTTACGCGACTTTTAATGAACTGATAAAATAATTTGTATATGTAACGTTTATACACGTGATTATGTTTGTATACGAATGTTATTTTAGCGTCATATTTATATCTGTATCGTTGAATTTATCATATAAGAAGGACTATAGTTTTATTGATTACAAATATTTTCACTACCACTACTTCATTGACCGTTAGTGTTTAATTTTTTTAATATAAATGTAATTTCACTATATGTGGTAAATATAAATTATTATTTCACACAAATACACATATATATAAATATATATATATATATATATATATATATATATATATATACATATATGGTAACATACACATATTGTCTGTTAAGAATTTAGTATAAATGAAAAGACTTAACGAATAAATATAATGCCTCTTTTTTATAAACCATTCTTCATCAAATATTTTTTATTGCCTTTTCATGTGAAATGCTAGTAGGTTAAATTATATGGGAAGTGACAATATATATAAAAAACTTACTAAATGAAATTAATATGGAAGGTGTAATATATCAAGAGACACCCAAAATTTAATCAAACGCCCTAAAAATTTAACAAAATCTCAACCCTTAAGAAATATTGCCCTTCCATTACATGCGTCTTATTTCAATAAATTTAAAACGAAATAAAATTATTCACTTCAATAATTAACTTGAAGAGATATTTGAGTATTCATTGGTTTCCCTAACAAATTCGATTTACAATCGTAGCATAAATAAGGGTAAAATCTAATTGGAACTGAGATTTATTGACTTCGTTCTGGGTTTATGAACCAAATACAATAACAACACACAAAAGGCATACATTTCGAATAAAATCAATATACTCTCTCTCTCTCTCTAAAAGCTTATCGAGTTTATGGCACGATATTCTTGGCTGTAATTAACTTTGTTGAAGCCGTATCTTCTTATACACAAATTTCAATTAATAAATGCTGACTGCCTCCTACAACCTTGTCTTGAACGGATGAAATACGGTTCTTTACTGTTTACATCAAACTTATAGTGAGTTAAAAGGTTAGTAACAGGTTAGTACCTTTACACTGAGATCAAAAAAATTGCTGACATTCATCAATAAATCATAAAATAATAACATATTATAAAAGTTATGAAATAAACACATTTTTATTAATGTATTTTGTAAAAAGTTTTCCCGCATAGCATGAATAAAATTCCACGAACCAACTGTTGTAAAAAGCAAGAAGTTCGTTAACATTGATTAAATATGAAAATGGATTACTATGCTCATTCCTTAACGTCAGTTGGCTTATGAATATTTAAGGTGATTATTGAAGGACAGTCATGTTTAGTTAGGTTAGGTATAGAAACATTAGAGATAGGTGAATTATTTTATATCCATGGGAGACGAGCTTAAAATTTTATATAGAATCTATATATATATAGATAATATCCTAGTATATCAATTTACACTCAAAAGTTATCATAATCAATGCCAGCAAACACCAAGTAATTTTACTGGTGCTCTTTGCTCTAATTTGCACAATCTCTTTAGCCAATACTGTTCATGCCAACTGCGATTTGTATGCAGGATCTAAAAAAATACGATTGATCGCACTGTATATGTGTCAATAAAATTATTGATTTCTTTGAGCTGTTTGTGTTGATTCACCCACGGATATTTTTCATTTACTCACATATGTTTTTCATTTTCAGAAACACCACTTAATAATTATCACAAAACTCTACATAATTGTCTCAAAATTACAAATTTCATATTTTTAAGGGTTCCTTACCTTAAAAGGAAAAACGGAACTCTAGCAAGATCTCTAACAGTCATAGCCGTTTTTCTCAGAAACCGCTTGTTAAATAAAATTTAAATTTGATAGAGTTTTAAAGGATATTAATCTGCGCATACCTCAATAACACTCAAAAACATTTGTGTAGAAATTTCAGGCACAAATTAAGTATTCTAGAATAATTTTAAAATTCTATTAAAGTGTTTAGTAGTGATTGAAAGGAGTAGGAGAGGAGAAGGATAAAGATCTCAAAAGTATTTTCTCATACTTTTGGGTGATATTTGTGCCTTTTTAGAGATATTCTAAAAATATAGATGATATATCATCCCGACTTATTTCAAAAACTACTGGATATCAAATTATGAAAGAAGAGGGTTTTTAGGAAGCTACGCAAAGATTGTAGGAGAGCTATGGCGATGATTTTAGGTGTCATAGGTTTGAAATATGTTCGATAATATATGTAATCCCGGCACTTAATTTTATTAGGTATTGTTCATTATTTATTGCTCTAGGAAACCCATAAATGATGATTTATGATAAATAATGTAATTCCAATTTAAACGAGGTTTGGAAACTTCGTTGCATCAGCCATACTTGCGATTGGCCAGGTTTTTGTATAACCAGAGACATAATTTATGCAACATGAAAAATGTTAGTCATAATATAGCTTATCCTAATAAATCTGAAGGTGAAGGTTATAAGCTACTCCTAATATATTATGCATTGCAATATATGATGCAAATTATATCGATTTAATTTTTAAATTTACTTAAGATTAGATGCAAAAGTTTAGTTATAATAATATATTTTAATACGGGATATATAAACAACACACAAATTTTTAATGAATTACACAAAAAAAACTAACAAAATTTTCCTTATAAATCAATAACAATTAACTTTAACAGGGGTTTCTTTTCTGTGATTCATCGCTTATATTAGGGAAAAAAATTGTCTTTATATAGGTTAGCTTATTTAAGCCATATAATATATGCGATTAGGGATAACTATGCACTTAAGGTTCAATTTCCAAAATTAATTACATATTTTCAGTTAATATTTTTATTTATATTCCTAACTATATAATATTTTTATTTATATTCGTAACAAAGACACGTATGAGATGGACCAAAAATTTAAATATTTTTGGAATTTTATTGTTACTGTTTAGTTAACATGATATTTTTGCGTAAGACAATGTGAAATAGAGGCTTAGTTATTTGAAAATGCAGAAAATAGATCCTCCTTTTCCTGCTTAAACCTTTGCGTCTGTTCCATTCGCCAAATAACACCAGTCTTCGGGATCGGTAGATATCGCAGAAAACACTGAATATTCAGTCAATAAATAAACCAGTCTCTTTTTATCTTGTACAGTAGTTGTCGCCGGTTTCTGTTACATTTTCATCACTGGTGAAAACATTTTTATCACTGGAAAAATATCTCTATGAATACATCCTAATGAAATATCTACCTGTATTATACCTCAAAGTATGGCTTTTCTAATGCAAGAAAAAATTGCGAAATCAGATGGGTAGTTGAGAAGTTAGTGCGAACAAACACAAAAACAAGCAATTTTTTCGTTTCTTTTATATTCGTGTAGACAATTCGACATTCGTGTGAATTATATTACATGAAATACTTTATACATAGGCGCTGCATGCATTGAATTTGACACAAACAAGGCATTTCTTTGTAATACTGATATAACGAAGCCTTTCCTCATATTCCATCTTGCAGGAAGAAGGTCATTAGTTTTGTAAAAGTTATGTGCGCCCACCGCTCGAGGAATAATAACGAAACCGTCAGTCCAGCTTTTTCCCTCACTTGTCATACTTTCGGAGCAAGCTATCTTGGAACTGTAATTTTCCTCCATGCTGATCAATAGGAGGGAACCGGAATTTATGAAAGAATGACAATTAACAAACTCAATTAAAGGGTAAATGCTTTATGACTGTTTTTCGCGGTAGTTTTTTTTATTTATTTAATTTATTCGGTAACATGTGTTGATAAGTAAAGACGGGTGATATCTGTTTCCAATGTATATATTGGATTTTACAATAAACAATTCTCAGGCCACGCAATTTATGAACAGTTCAGTTTATTTTTTCTAATTTAATAAACCTCAATTCCTTTAATTACGATGCTAAGAGGGTATTTGATATTTCCTTTTTTTCGTAATTCACAATTTCAGGGTATAACTCTAGTAATAGTGAAAATATGAGATTTACATCAAATAATTAAAATACTAAATAAATAATTTAATACGACCTCTTACTTTACATCGATAATTGCAAAGATTTTAGATGAAACGAAAATGTAATTTGTGATTAAGTAGCACTAAGGTCTGCGATAATATTCCCTAAATAAAAACGAGTTTTCTAATTTGAAGAATAATTTCAAATATTTCTCATCTATATGGACACACTCCTTTCTACTTGGTAATATAATCTTAAAATTCGCTCATCTATGCAATATATACCAAAAAAAAAATTCAGACATAACCATCAACTTGCACAAGGAATAAAAAGATAACCTCATCAACACAATTAAAATGATTTTTTTATTAATTTGTTGCAAAAAAATTATTTTAAATCTGTAGTATTCTTTTTTATTTAAACAAGGGTGCTAAGATTACAATAATATGGTGTCTTCTCGGTTTAGTTTAGCCCTGAAGGATTATTTTCAAACATTAAATACATATAGCTAATATGTGCATTAAAGTAATACTACCTAGAAAATAAAACTACTTAAAAAATATTGTACTCAGAAATTCCTAATTCACGAATGGTGCCGATTTTAATCGTGGTGCTATCTGGCATTTATGAGCTATGTATATATATATATATATATATATATATATATATATATATATATATATATATATATATATATATATGGGCTAACTATCATCATGCCAACATTCAACGGGAAAAATGACCGATATAACATTTAAAATAGTGTCCATTTTAAAATCTTTCAGACGCTTCTAAAATCTGAAGAAGGCTTCCGATTGACTACAATTTTTTTATTTGATAATGCTGAACAGAACAAACAATATTCTGAGCTCGGAAATCCGTTCTGCTCGAAAGGTTTATGCTTATGTCCGACAAAAATAAAAGAATTGAATTTGACTGGAGGCAGGCAAATTGTAGGTTTTTCATATTATCCCATAGATGGCACCGTTTTTCTATTATAATCGGAAAAGCCTTTCTCAAGTTAGAGACAGAAACTGATTTTTTTCCATACACTAGAAAGTTATTGGCGGAAAATCCGGCTGCGATAGAAAAATATGACTGCCGCGTTAATGCCGTTACTATTGTTATATTTCCTTCCAGCGCAGATTATAGAGGTCATTCTTTTTTACTCAAATAAGTGTGCTACTCTTGAGTCTAAAATTATTAGCATAATTGCGTGTTATTCCTCCGTTTATTGGATCCGTATATAGTATTTATGGTTTTTAGTTATAATCATAAAGGTATTTCTGGAGGAATTGGGAAAAACTTAATTGTTTGCTTCCCAGTTATAGCTGAATCAATGGTACCTACTTTAATAAGTGTGTCATGTTTCATACATATTATTTATTAATATCGAACACTTTCATTTCCGTAAAATTAATCTCATGAAATGATTATTAACAGAAGATTGTTAATGTAACACAAATATTACAAATAACTGATTAATTCGAAACATAACATTTCTGAAATTATTACAATAGTAAATTTTAATTAATCTTAATTTACCCTTGAGATCGTTCCCATGCAACTCGACGCGTCTGCCTCTAAAGTAGCTGAAGGGAATGTACTTTTACCACTTCAATACATTTCAGTTTTGGACCTGATTAAGGTAAAGGGCCGACGTACCCTTGAATTTATGTATTTTCGATATCTGAGCGTATTTACATTTGAGCGCCTTGAATCAACCTTTGGCTACCGATTTTTTAGTAAATTTCAATAAGGAAAACAGATAAATTTAAATTATATGTATTATATTCAGGTAGTTGCCGTACATTTTTGTATTCAAATATTTATCTGTTATGACCTTTATAGTTACCTGCAAGGATCCAAAGTGCTCAAACCTGATGCCTTTGGAGATTCATAATATAAAATATATACACAATTAAATGAAACTACGTGATGTAGTATTATTTCTACTTTCTTTAATTTCTTTACCACGACCTAGGTTTTGTTGTATTACAACATCTTCAGGTGGGATATAGGCAAAGATAGAATCTTTGCTTGATATTAGCAAAGATGGAATCTAAAGAAAGTAGAAATAATACTACATCACGTAGTTTCATTTAATTGTGAATAATGAATTTCTACAAAATTAACGCCAAATATATTCAAAAAAATATATAGCCAAAAGGCTTTCAGACTTCAAGAATTAAGGCTTATAAATGGAGCATAATATGTCAATATGTAATTAATAAGGAAATTTACTTTGATTTAAATAGCTTCTTTAATTTTTGGGACAATATGCACAAAGTATAAATTTATGGTTACTCCTCAAGAGTATCAGGGAACAAATATGATGATGTCACAGATATGTCAATATAAAATTATTTGCTTACAAGTGTACATCAAATTGTTAACTATAATTTTTGTGCATTATATATTTTTTGGCGTTACTTTTCATTGAAGCAAACATTTATTAATTTTGTTTACTCCGATTTGCCCCAATAAACGTTAGGAAAAACTTTCTATAATATGGTATTACTTGTATATGAAATTAAGTTTTTACAAGTTGTTATGTTTGTAGTAGTATCGAATATCGAGTAACATTAGTTAAACCATAAATTACGTTAGATATAATAATTTTTATACCTACACCACGCGCGTTGAAATATTACCAAAATAAAAGTGTGTCCGTATTATTGGCGAAATGATACCCCTCCTTATTTTCGTTTCACTGCAAAAAGTCGTCCGTTTTCTAAAAGTTATGTGCGGCCATCATTTGACAAATAATATCGAGGCCAGTCTTTCTCTCTCAATTGAGGTACTGTAAATGGAAAACATCTTGTTACCGTAATTTTTCCCTAGTTCAGTCCGTACAAAGGAATGTCGCCAAATATTATTAAGAAAAATATTATTTTAGTTAGTAAAACGAAAAACAGGAAAAATATTTCAATATTTATTATTGTATTCACGATTCTGGAAAGACATAAAAATATTTAATGAAAGCTTGAAATCTCCACAAAAGAAATTTTGATCATTATATCTTAATAGATCGCCTTAATTAGGGTATTTTAATGTGAATCTAGGTAAATTTGCATTGATATTTTATAATTGGTTGTGGTTTCCATTGTATTATTAATTTATAATATGGATCATTCAATAAAAATAATCACTTTAAATTGATAGGTCACATAGATATGGAAAAAGGTTAAAACTCTTATTTCGACCAAATGTGGTACCGCTTCGTCCGTACAAGAATATTAGACAAAGAAAAATATCATTTGTTGCACACGAAACTTAAACAAATGTTTTGGAACCTTTTTCGTTAAATAATTTCTTTTCAAAGCAACGATATATATTCATATACATAACTATATATATATATATATATATATATATATATATATATATATATATATATATATAACTATACTTATGGAACACAGATCACTGTTTTTATTGAAATTTCGTTTGCCGGTAAAGCCGTATTATCCCTTTTGTTTGTATTTTCATTACTTAAAACATACTTACCAGATTATTATAAAACTAGCGTAACCCGTGCGAAGTCTTCGCATTATAAATTATTCAACTCAATTTAATAAATCAAAATTGATTGCAGGTATTCAATTCATTTCTAATTTTGCACACTGCTTATTACGTTTTTATTCCATTATGAAGCTCAGATGACAGATCAAACAAATATTTTACTAAAATTGACATATAGAGGCGCAAGTATCAAAAGCATTGAGCTAAAGCGCCACTTTATTTATACGTGAGTGGATTTGAAATTAAACAAACATTTTACCGACCGTCAATCATATTGACGTTGAGCCATTAGATGGCAGCATTGCTGTTTTGTGTATATAATTTTAATAATTAATTAACTTGCAAAAACAATAGCAATAATAAATTGTTTAGTTGTGGATGCCGGTAGAGCAAGCAATTATTCATAAAATGATATATAATTTATGTGGATTAGTTGTGAGGTTTTTTCTAAAGAGGGAGAGTAACATCTTAACCTTAGCGTATTAATATATATGATAATATATATGATGACGATAAAATATATTAAATTTTTGTTGTTTAAAGGAACACCTTCTAAACATACTTGCCTTCATGCACAGTATCACTCGTGTACATATATATATATATATATATATATATATATATATATATATATAAATACATATATATATATATACATATATCGAAAAAAATTACCACCCACAGGTTCAACCTTGGCATCTAATAAAACGTTATATGTTTTAATAATGTTTTACCAACTTATTTTAAAATGAAATAATATTGCGAATATTTTAATCAATCATTTCACTAATGCTATCCATGACATGACAATAACTGTATTTTTGGTTACATCAATCTTAATATTCGGCTAAATATCTAGTAACTTTATTATGATACCTTTATTATTTTGGTTGAAATATTGACAAGATATAATGTTTGTATTCTTTGCATCAAACTTTCAAAATCAGTTCAAAATTTAAAATCATCATATAGTACGAATTTATATTTTTGGTGAAGAGATTTCAAAGAAAAAAAGACTCAATAGTCACGAAGGTTCCTGAAATATACATATCTATATGTAAACGATAGAAATACTTTAATTCGAATGTTGTTGAAATAATGAACAAGATGTTTTCACATTCACTGAAAGTATAAATTTTTTGATATATGTTACAGAACAAAAATAATAAATTTTGAGTTTCAATTAAACATTTTGCCTCTGACATAATTTATGGAAACGTACATAGTTTTACATACCATATTTAATCTTATCGATTCGCTTCTTTTTATACGCGTTCGCATGCACATGCCTCCATACACATTACACAGACTCACATACAAATAGACACACACACATATATACACAAACGCGCGCGCGCACGCACACGCACACACAAACACACACACACATACACACAGACCTACGCACAAAACACAAACACAAAAACACACCACACGCAAACACACAAACACACACACACACGTACACACACACGTTTCATAGAACACATATGGATCTCAAACGACGCGTCAGAGCCGTAAAACCAGCTCCAGAAAACATTTAGGCCTTTAATAATGTGATCGTCGCTGAATGGGAACGTATTCCTTGGGAAATGATAAAAAACGTCGTCGAAAGCTTGCCTAGCAGATTAAGCGCATTGATTTTAGCTAGAGGCGTTTTTATGTTAAATTAATAAAAAATATTCAAAGGTAAACTTTAGCCATTTCTAATGTACAAGTATGAAAACGCTCGTCTGTGGACATCGTTTTTTTATTTATTCGCATTTGAAATGACTGAAGTAGGTAAAAACAAAATCTCAATAATAAATAATATTCTCATCATATTGCCATATAAAATGTATCAAAACGTAATAAAATAATATATATATATATATATATATATATATATATATATATATACATATATATATATATATGTGTGTATATATATATATATATGTATATTTAAAGTAAATTATAGGAAATATAAGAGGCCTAACGCTTAGGGAATTCGACGATGATAAAATGAGATTCTTCCAAAAATAATGAAAGGAAAATGTCTATATATACGGAAAATACTTTTGTAGTTTCAGTAGTGTTGCTTCTAAAATTACAGAAATATTTTCTACTAACAACATGTCGAATTGAATTATTGTCGTCGATAAGAAAAAGTATTACTCGGAGTATTTTTCATGTGGGCATATATACGATTCTAATTGTTTGTCACCAACTTTAACGACTTATTTTTTGACTTCAAACATAAATTGACTAACAGAACCGTGTGTGCAAAATGATTTGTCTATTAAGATCAAAACCGATTGCAATAAAACTAGACTGGCCACTGCATTTGGGTTTTTACTATTTATGTAATATATGGAAATGTAATATTTACCCAATCAATGTATAGGCTTCTAATAAACTTATACGAAACATTTAAATTTTATCCGAGAACCAATCAACGTATCTCCAATTCCAGCTGCAACGTAATCTGAATTAAATTAATAGAAACATTGACGATCAAAGCTTTGTTACGATGGCGGCCGCTACCTACCTGTACTAGTGATCAGGTTTCCTCCCACTTCGGGCAAAGTTTTATAAAGTGGAAAGCTTTTGGAACATGGATGTAACTTCGAAAATTGTATACAGACTCTTTGAACACTTATCTGATGATACAGATCGAATGAATTTGCTAGAATTTGGAAAAATAAGCTTCAGTAATTATTTTCGCCATGGGTAAAACCTGTTAATAGTTGTAATTTACTACCGAAGATCGACGAGCTTTGAATTATCTCGATATTTTCTTTACACAGTGATTTTGTTTTAATATACTCTAGTGGTATATATACATATATATATATATATGTATATATATATATATATATATATATATATATACATATATAAGCTACATGACGCTACATGGGATTGATGGCTTTAAAAGTTTTCCACTGCATCTTTTTTGTTTCAGTAACGTTTTCTGTTTTTTTGGTTCTTGTTTATTAAAATATTTATTTGATTTTAACACTGAGATTTAAAACTTATTTCATTATTTCTCGCACTTTTAGAATCCTAAGCGTACAAAGTTATAAACAAATTGTAATATAACTTTGTCTTCTGCCACTTTACATATCACAGTCATATAAATGACGTTTTAAATTGTAATGCCATTTAATATATTTCAAATATTTAGCAAATAAAATCAATATGATACACCATTCAAATATATGTTCAATAAATCCTAGAGCAAACGATACTTAATTATATTTCTAACATTGCAATTTGAAAATATCATGTTTTTTGGTTTTTAAAACATTGTTTTTTTTTAAATTTTAATATAAGATTACTTAAAATTAAAAATGAAACCATATAAGACTACTTAAAGTTAAGATTACTTAAAACTAAAAAGATAAACTTAGATTTCAAACTTAACTGATTATCTTTTTCACATTACTAATAGTCCCATGACATTTACATATTTCAACCGTATAAATGAAACAAATAAAAATTAATTCTAATTCAGGAAACCCGGTCATAAAAATCATTAGTGTTTTCTTTTGCGTATTATACAATTAAAACGTAATAAATTACTTCTATTTGGGAAAGTTTGTGTTTTTTCGAAGTAATTTCTGGAACGAAGTTCTTTTTCGCGGCTTACAGTAGAGGGATCTGGCAGAGTACCTGGCATAAATCGTATCCTAGAGAAAAAGCGTTATGTCCCCTCCAGGCAACCTTTCCCTGTTTTCCTCTCTATCTCTTTCTACTATATACGATCGTTTGTGTGTGTGTTTGTGCGAGTATCGACATTCGAGCTGCAAGCTTTGTGCGCGGTCAGCTGTATGACTTCAATTTTGAACACGTGTAAATATTATTGAAATTTATTGTTTTTATTAATTTGTTTTCAACTAAATAAAACTACATGATGTAGTATTATTTTTACTTTATTTATATTCTTCACAATGACCTAGGTTTCGTTGTGTGATAACATCTTAAGATGAACAATTTATAAAGATTGCTTGTAAAGTTTGATCTTTACAAATTGCCCAACTAAGAATGTTGTCTACAACGAAACCTAGGTCGTGGTAAAGAATTTAAGTAAGGTAGAAATAATACTACATCACGTAGTTCAATTTAGTTGAGAAAAATTTTATTGTAATCATTGTCTTCAAAATTACCTTCAAATATGTTTAATAATTATTTAGTAGAACTTTCAGTCTTTACAACTTTTAGACCCAAATTTCAACCTTCTTTTGCCCGACATTGTCATAAAAATTATGTATATATATATATATATATATATATATACATATATATCATCATATAAATCTATATCATCGTAAAATAAAGAGAAAAGAAACACTAAAATATTTTCATGTAATCTCGAAGATGGTAAAACCAAATTTAATGGTAAACCCGCTTACTATTTGGAGATCCAAATAATAATTTTCATATACTCAAAAAATTTACGGCAGATTATTTTTATTGTAAAACTGTTTTATTGACAAGCGTTATTGTGACTAAACTGCTACAATAGTATGCTGTATATATCGCTTATCTAACCATTCAAATCGAACTTCGCACATACATGTAGCACAAGTAGGTGTATCTTAAAACAGTTAAAACGTTGAAGTTGTAAAACTTACGAAATAATATAATTCGTAAAAAATTATTTGTTCAGATATAATAAAGTAATATAGGTGTATTCATTGTGAAGCAAGTTATAACGCCATAATAACACATCTCAAGATAAAAGGGCGGACTCGTCTCATCCGCGTGTATTATCTTTATTTCATTTGTCCTTTCTCAATCCTTCACAGGGTCTAACACGTTTTGATAGCTTTCTGTTTATATCCGCATTGATTTCTTCTTCTGTTACATCCTCACAGTTGCTTTTTTTATTTTAGACTTACGTGCTTAAAACTTCATGCTCAATGCAAAAATTATCGTGCTTATTCTTATATACGTACTTTGAATGGATTCAGACATCTATTATCATGCAGCAAAAAAATTAAATTAAAAAACAATTAAAGGAGCTTCAAATGTGCATAAACGGAAAACAAAGCGGAATTTTTTTTCGAAACTTTTTCCGCTAACATTTAAGAAATTTTCTCAATCAAAATTTAAAAAGAAAATTTTTCCAAAGCAAAATTATACTAAAATATAAATTCATTTTAGTAAAATTTCGCATTTGGAGCTAATAACTTAATGAAATGGTAAATCCATTCCATTTCAATTATTAGCTCCAATTGCAAAATATTAATTTTTAAATTAATGAGAAATGTATTAATATACCGCTCGTCCCCCCAGACAAGATTATTATATAATTATTAATACAAAGTTACATTAACTGATGTTATAATGGCTAAAGTTTTGATGGATGGGTGTTTGATATTATATAATTTTGTAATTTCTGAATAAATTCCAAAGAAATTTGACACACGTATATATTACAGATTAGCTTTTTGATGTAAGTAAGTAACTAACGTCTGGAATTATTGTGTGAGAAAAATTCTGTAAATTTTATCATAACGCCTACTAGCCCATACGGTCACTGCTTGAAAGCTGTGTTTGATAAAGTGAGCTTTGGTTTCAGCAGCTAGAAAATGTTAATAACTAGTTTCATTTACTTCTACAAGGATTTTTATCGGTCAGTAGACCAAACATTTCAATAGTTGACTTAATAAAATGATTACGTTAACAGATGAAAACTTGGGTCTGCTGACTGATCAATACCTTAGCTGACTCTTAGATTTTGACCAGTTAATAGACCCAAGTTTTACAGATGATGCAAATAAAACTAACGAACTATTTAGCACCTAATACCCTAATTTTATAGAACTTTTTTTTATTACTTATGATGTTAACCCATTTTATTTAAGCAAGGTTCCTATTAAGTATATATATTAATAAGTAATCTATAGAATTAGCCACGAAATATGTGGAAAATTTTTTCTCTTTTTACTGATGTATAATTTGAAATATTTCGTACTATTTCAAAGGGCTTGTGTACTTTAAATTTATTTATAAATTTTATATCATGAATGAATTTCAAGCTAATTCGCAATACAAAATTAAGTTATGTTAGAATGGAATTTCGTGTACAATTGTTTAGTAACACTTCTTTCAATTCAAATTAAAGAAGTAAGTCAAGACTTCCTTATCGTTCGTGAAAAGAATGTACGCAATACGTGTTAGAAATATATTTACATCATTTCAGAAGCAAAGTTTTAATGTAAATATAGTTTATAAAAAATTATGAACAGTATCACTAGAAATCTGTTCAAATTTTTTTTTCAAAACTAATTTCAATAATACTAAAATTATTAATGTATTTATTAAGTTCACACCTAAAGTTTTAGCGACGGTTTTTGATATCATGCTTTTTAAAATAATCACGATATAAAAGGCAGATAAAAGTAAAAGTTTGAAAGATATATAAAAGTATACAATAAAAAAAATAACATAGTTTCATAAAAATACCCTATAATCTGAAATGTCAATTAATCAGTATCTATTCAATTATAATTTATCTATCTCCGACATGCAGCGAAATATGTACTTTGCGATAACTTCACGAACACCATGATAGCCTACTTATTTTGTTTTGTTTTTTTATGTCAGAGAAGAAATGCCAAAACTTTTGTCTTAATATTTATTCAAGAAACATTTGAAGATGACGAATACTAAACGTATTAAGTTAATATTCAGCGTTCTGTTTGCGTACGTAAATTTGTATTGAGGCAATATAAAATTGTCAAATTAATAGTTTCAAAGAATTCCTTTGAAGGGAATATTTTGAATTAATTTACAGTAGCGCTAAATAAATTCTCTGTTAATACCGAATCCAAATAGCCATAAAGTTATAATCTTATTTAATAACAGCACATGACCGTGACGTTTATTTGTGCCGTTTTACATTTATCTTATGAACAAGAGTCGCTAAGCCGATTTTCAAAATAATTACTTCCTTAAGTTTTTCTTTTCAAACTACGTACTCTGTGAAATGAGGCTTTTAATCCGTATAATTGCTTTTCAGGATAGAGCTTTAGCGTCTACTTGTAGAGTTGCGTGTTAATATTTGTCAATCTGGAAGCGGAAATAGTGTACAATGTACACTATTTCCGCTTTCAGATTGAATGTACCAAGACTTGTTCTCGGGAGAAGTGAGGGTTAAGCGATTAGGTTGCGGAAAATCAATGTAATTATTATGAAATGGCTTTTTCAGAAAAAAAACAAACAATTCAAAATTAATTTTTTAATTCAATTTTAATTTTTTTTCTGCATATATTATAAGTGTTTATATTGTAAATAGTGCCATCTATTGACAACACACTTAAGTAAATATTATATTTATTGTACTTCACAAGTTCATATTAGTAATGATTTCTGACAAAACAATTTTACTGGAAATAGGTCATGGAACTCTTTCTTTTCATGTCATGGAATTATGAATATCTTTCACTTATTTATTTTCACGTTATATTACATTTGGTGACTTATGAATTATTCACACGGGCCAACTAGTTATTTTCTATTTACAAAGCAATGGTTATTGGAAATATACGCGTAAAGATGTATGTTCATTTAACATATATGATAAGAACAAATGTTTAAAATTCGTGTTCATCACAAATTGAAGAAATGTATTCTAATTACATGAACTTCCAGGTCGCGAAGTTCACAAAGTTATTTCGTGAAGTTATTTTAAATGATATTCACAAAAATTATATATAATATATAAATAGAATACTATAAACGGCAAATCACTGGAAAATTGGCGAAATATAAGCTTTTTGAATGCCCAGAAAATAATGGATTTAGATACGCTTGTAATTTTATATGAAATTAATTTAAAAGATCAATTGATTTTCTATATAACTTGAGGTAAATAAGTAATCATACCGAAGTAGTGATTATTTTATGTCACATTTCCTGGAATTTATTGAAAGAAAGATAATTTCTATACAAGTTTATTTTCAACACTACTGAAATTTGTTTATCATCTTCACAGTTATTCAAATAAAAACCTAAATACCACGATGAAATTTTATGAATAACAAAGAAGTTTTTCTCGAACGATAGCACATAATTCATAAGTGACTTACTTGGAATAACGGTTTATAATTTATTATTGTATTTAATCAAATAAAAAAAATAACAGAGACAAGTATCTACTTTATGAAAAAAAATTAGCTGATCTCTCTTCCGGAACTTCATTTTTAGGTTATTACTAGGTATTTTAAAACTTTAGGAAAAATATTAAAGTGAGTAATTAATTTTACTCAACTTTCTTAATATATGACAATAAAAAGAAGTTAGTTGGTTTTTATTTATTTCTAGAAAAGAAGCAAGTTACATATAAAATGACACTCACGAAATAACAAGTATCAAAATAACCACTCCAACAATATTTGAGTATTGTTATAGAAAATCATTTGTATATTTATTGAAACTTCATATGACTATTGTAGGATTGCAATTCGCATTATGGGGATTTTGGCCTACAGTTTGAAAAAAATATTATTGTCGTTTAACCGGTACTATTTCTCCATAACAAGTTCATGATCAATTTTTAAAAATACCTGAACCCTGTTTCTCAGTATCATTAAAATCTCTATATATCTGTTTCTAGTTTCGGAGGTGTATCCAACGTTCACTGACCTTGCAATGATCTGTATCAGCCATACTTAACCTATATCCACTGGTCATGGGTCTACGGCCCGTTAAACGATGACATGCGGTCTGACTCAACGATCTAGCTAATGCACATACATTATTATACAACGTCGTTATATCATAATAAGATTTTACTCGATTTAACTCTTATTCTGAATTACTTAGCTGCCTTATCTACAGACTTTAATTTTCAGAACTTAATGAATATTGAAAATGATCTTATATTTATAGAAACCAGTGTCATACGGAAATTACAACTATTATTCTTTTGTTTCTTATGGAGTATGATTGAAAAACAATTTGACAACTTTATTGAACGATACATATCAATCAAATTAATCTATAAAATTTTGGATTACAGTGCCTTAAAAATACAACAATTCTCAAAATTTAGCTCAATAATAATGTACAAAATTGTATTATCTTGCTTAAGTTGCCCGCATTATTATATCTTTTACACATTCCTAAATACTATAAGCGAAAAATGGTTACAAATATCGGGTGATTCTCCAGATGACGCGACAAGAGTAGCGTATACAGTTTGCGTTTATAATTAGTAAACCGTTATATAATAAGTTTGTATAAAGTTTATGTCACTACCAATAATTACGCTATTTTTGAGATAAACATGTATTTTCAATATATATATATACATACATATTTTTTTTTTCAATACCTATTATTTTATAATATATTCTTTGAATTCACAATTAAATGAAACTACGTGATGTAGTATTATTTCTACTTTCTTTAATTTATTTACCACGACCTAGGTTTCGTTGTATTACAACATCTTCAGGTGGGATATTAGCAAATATTAACTCTTACGATCAACGAACAGTATTTATATGTTTCAAACACAATAGCGGAAGCCTGGTTTGTGCGGATTTTTACATTGTTTATGTTAGTGAGTTTATTGCAGGTAGATTTTATTATATTACCGAGAATTTTACAATATACCAGTATTTTAGTGAGGGTAATAAATTCAATTGTTTTTATTATGTGAGGTTATACAATGCAAACTTTACGGTGTATGTAATAAAATTAAATGGAAGTTATTATGGGTAATATATGTATACAAAAGCAAGGGTATTTGAAAATAAGGATAAGGTAATACACTAATTCTACATATCTCCGGTTTTGTGTATTTATATATTTATTTATGTATTTCTTTTAATTTTTTTGTTTTTATTATATATACTTATATTTATATGTGTATTAATGCTGAAACAATTTCCAAGGTACTGTAGTATCAATGTTGTATATTTATATTATATCTAGAAGATATTAAGAATGGGTGATGATATTATATTTAGTTGTTCATTTAATGTATTGACCTTGATATCTTTTTTATGTCTGTTTATTTCTAATGTTTCTAGGATATTAAATTTATTATCTTTTGTATTTATTTGTAATATATAGGGGGCATTATCGGTATGGGGGTGATGGTTATTTTCAATGAGATGTTTAGCAAAGTGAGATGTGTCTGGTTTAAACCTTTGAATTGTGAATTTCTCACATTACAAAACGGATATTGGGCAAATATTATTTCAATTTACGTGTCGCTCGTAAATAGGGTCTACTTTTTCCGTAACCGACCAGTTACACTGTTTATGGTGGTACTTATTGTAAGGATATGGATCATTTTTCATAAGTTGAATTCGATGCATTATTTGTATTTTATTGGAAACGATTTGCAATACTTTTCTAATATATTTTCATTATTTCAATTAAAATCTTTCAATATTAAGTAGTTTCGAAAATAAAAACCTGACAAGCAGATAGATTATGTATTAATTTCAAATAAATATCTTGTTTCGTTTAGAAGATGGAAGAAGGTAGATCGACGGGGAGATGAATGGACAGACAACAGACTCAGTTCTCAACCTTCGGGTCAAGAACTTACAGAACTGCCAGAAAATTAATGTAAAAGATAATTGTAAGGAAAGGAAATGCGCGATTAAATATATTAATGAAATAATTCTTTATTCATATGAATTAACCCCCTTAATTATGCGATCATCGAAATGTTTTTAGTCTTCCATTAATCACGGATTGCAAGGGGTGTGTTATATTCCATTCGTCGTATCTACTTGTCGACATTTTGTATCTTGACACTTAGGTTTTGGACGATATGGACCATAACCAATATAATTTGGTGCGTACAGTCCGTACAACTGAAACTCGGAAGTTCTAGTCTCGCTCGAGGATTTCCTATCGGGTGAGAAAAAAATATTTATGTCAGTATCGAGTAACGGAGCATAATGTGAGTGGTCGTAAATTTAACTTTATATTTACATTGCATTCAGTGAAGGTATAAGTCGCCATTGAATTGATGTATTTCGTTCTTAGAACCGATGAAAGTAGAGTATCAAGCTTGAAGCATGCGAGGTTGGCTTTTGCCCTTTTTTATAGTTTCGTTGAATGTTACTTTCTTCGCGTTACGTTCAACCTTATAGCTATCACGATTAGTTATTTTATAGAATATGACATGTGAAATAATACCTACTATATAATTTTTATGTAGGTTCTGTGAAGACCACTCCATAAAGCTGAAATTGTTTAAACATAGGTAGTTAAATGTACATTTCCATTCAAAACAAACACACCTCCAAACCTCAAAGCAAACAAAAGTACTTTCTTACAGTAGATGGAATTACTTTGAGGATATTGGTTAAATGGAAATATATTAAAGATATCCATGTCCCGAATATTGTTACCACTTAATTTTACTATATAATATTTTAGGAAGTATTGTGCAATTAGAAAACTCCGCGATACAAAGCGAAATGACCGCAATTTTTTTAAAGCTGGATATGCGAGTACCTGCAACTAACCTATCGCTAACTCGCTGCAAATTTACGATAAATAATAGGGAATCGTATTTTTCCCATCTGAAACAAAGGTGAATGACGTCGTCAGTATTAAATAAATCAAATTTGTATAAAAGAAAAGACCGTTTAAACGAAGTTAATTACAGCGACGAGTGTTATGCCTTAAATTCGATATGCTCCAAGAAGAGTTACTATAATAACTTTATGCGAAATGTATGCATTTTTTGTGTAATGCCACTGTATTTGGTTCATTTACCGAAAACCAAATATAGTGGCGATACGAGTGTGGAATCAATTTAACTCAATATGAATATTTCTCTTATTTGTTTTTAACCTTATTAATTCTATGATCGTAAATCAAATTTATTAGCAACGTCATTGTGTACTTAATCATATCTTTAAGCTAATATTGAAGTGAATAACTTTACTTCAGTTAAATTTGTTCAAAGTAAGAGGAAGGTAGTGGAGGAGTAATATTTGTTAAGTCTTGATAAGACATTTCTAGACTGAATAACAAACGTTGGTCCTCTCTTAATATCTTGAGTGTTCCTTTCTATTAGTTTGTCCATTATGTGTATCGCTTTTCCGAATATAACCCAAGATACTGACATTTCGTTCAGACATAACAGCGCACGAACAAATTATGTTCGAAGAATTCAAAGCGTTTTTATTGATCGCAGTGTCATATTATTTTTCCTTATCATATTTACAAACTCTCTTCTTTTTCTTCAAGTTTGTGGATATGGTTTATAGTTAGACGTTTATAGTGCAGAAATAAAATAACTCTTTACGAAAAAAAGTATTTATTAACATATTCTTTTATTTACCTATATTCCATGTAATTATATTTAATGAAATAAACAAAAATTTACCCATGAAGTAAGTTTTCAAAAGCTTGTCGTACTTAAATGATTATTCGCAATTTTCTTTAATATTTTAATTTATATTTAATTGAAACTATTTGTGCTGATTACAGTTAATTTAACTTTTATTAAAAAAATTAATTGGGCTTAATATTTTTGCTATTTCTTATTAGACACATTAATTTTTTATCATAAATATAACATTGTATTAAAAATTAACCATGTTGCATAATTTAACCCAACGCGAACCACCCTAATAACTCACAATGATATTCTTGGGATTATCATTAGATTAGAAGGATATGTCAAAATTAGGGACAGAACACGATACTTAATTATAAGAAATAACGACGTATGTGACCGGTTCATGTTAGCCGTGTAGAACATAGTAAGTTTCTTCTTACCTGAATCTACCATTTAAAATAAAATGAAACCGAATACCGATAGGCTATGTATATAATTATTGAACAATTTAAAAGGATAAAGTATAATTCCCATTTAACAAGGAATGAAGTTCACATAACCAAACATAAAATAAAATAAGTGGTAAATGGATGTAATCTTCCGTAAAATAAAAATCTAGATTTTTGTCCAAAATTTCCTTGTGACATGAAAATAACTAATACGTCTGTCTCTTAAGCTGGTCAGCCAAGCACTTCAATAAATAAGTAACAAACATCAATATATCGATATATATATATTGATGTTTGACCAACACCAATATATCGATGAATAACAAACATCAATATATCGATAGATATATGTAAAATAGTTATATAATATAAGACGACTTTAGATAAGCATACATACATTTTATATAGAACTTATATGAATTACTTCAAACTAAACATCGATGAATTATAAATTATGTAGGCGAATCAGCAAATAAAATCATTATATATTTACTTATCTAGTTTATTCATCAAATTCAAAGTTACATTAAAATACAAAATAATATTAACGCTTAAAAGCTCTGTAGCTTATCATTACAAATAATTCGATATTGGCAATTAGAGATTTATCCTTTGTTATTAAAAAAAAACAGAGTAGCTCACGATTACACTTATCAATATTTTGCCACTAAATATTATAAATGTTTGTTATTCAGTGATGATTATACAGAGTATCTTATGAAATGATGATTAAAAAATAGGCAATAGCGCTGTGGAAGCAAGAGTTTAAAATTTGGAAAGCATATTATAGGTAGAGTAAGAGGCTCAAAGCTTAATAGTTTTCCCGTGTTTATGAAAAGAAGGGTGCATAAAATTAAAAAAATAAATGGCAATAATTTGAAAATACAAAAAAATTATGTTATGTTAAAGAAGGCCAGAATAATTGTTCATAATTTTGCACCAGTATTAAAACAAATTTACAAACAAAATATGAAAAAGTTTATAAGTTAATTGAAGACTAATATAATGTGATTGTTGTGAAAATAAAGAAAGTAATAATGAGATTATTTAAAGTAGTTTGGCGGTTTGAAAATGGGAACAAAAAATGCTGACGAAAATGGCGTTTAGCTGAATAGTTTACGGTCCAGAAATACAAGGCTCGATTAAATCTAGAAACGTCTGGAAGAGAGCAATGGAAAAAGTAATGAAATTGAGCGTACATCTAAACTTGTGTGAGAGTAAGTAAATTAGACAAATGGGCCAGAAATGTGTCACATTATGGTTGATTGATTTATATAATTGAAATTTGACGTAAAGCTGTAAATGCATAGGTAAAGAAATAGTTTAAAAATTACCTTTTGTCGATATTGAAGAAAAGACAGAATTGAAAACTATTATTACAAATATAACTGAAAATATTTTCGTAATTTCATTAGGATGAGTACGAAAATTGCAGAAATATTTTCTGCTATTTTTTTTCGTTTTCTATTTATTAAATTAAATAATAATAATTGATAATGGGCAATAACAATCACAATACTGGATCCTGATTATTACCCTTAATATTTTCCATAGCGATATATGTACGATTCCAATTACTTGTCAATAATTTCAACGATTTATTTCTTTGAGGTAGGACCGAGTTCTTTTTATATCGCAAAACTAAAACCTCGCTTAAAATATCTTATATACATAATAATATAAATAAGCCAATAGAATCATTTGCAGAATTAATCTATTATCAAAGATCACAAAGTAGCTGTAAGTGAATTATGATTTGTTTAAATTTTCCAGCAAATTGAAAATATAGTTTCTGCCCAATCAATTTACGTATTTCCGCTGCAATGTCCACTGGATTCAATTACTACAAACATCGACGAACCTAGCTATGTTCCGGTGACGATCGCTATTAACGTGTATTAGCAGCCGGGCTCCTTTCCGCCTCGGGCAAAGCTTTGTGAAATGCAAGGCTTTTCGGACATCGATGTAACTTCGAAAATTGTGTTAAAACTGATTGAACCCTTGTCTGTCGGTACGGTCCGAAATGAGTTGCCCGAATTTGCAAAAATAAACTTTGGTGATCATTTTGGAAAAATAATGGGGAAAATATGTTTCAAAGTTGTTATTGACTGCAGATCGATGTGCTTTGAATTATCTGGATATTTTCCTTACACTGTGATTTTGTATTTTATACTCGATTAGTACCTTTGAGGGAGTAATGATTTTCATGTTCAATAACATTTCTCCATTAGGAACATTTTTCCCTTTTTTAGTAGTCGTTTATTAAAACATTCCTTCATTAGAATACTGTGATTAAAAACTGACCGATTACCGCCTCTGTTTTTAGAAAAGTATGTGTGAAAAAACAACAGAGTCGTAGGGTTGTAACTTTGTACGTCGTAACGTGTTGTTGTTATGTCGTAGTTTGTTCATTTATTTACTCAACCTTATAAATTACATATCATTACATTTGAAATTGTAATATCATTGCATTTGAAATGAAGAGCAAATATGCATTTCAATAGAAACAAATTATATATATATATATATATATATATATATATAAATATATATATATATATATATATATATATATATATATATATACTATTTTGCATAAAAAACGGGCGGTTTTGATTTGTCATATTATTAACAAAATATTATTTATTAAGAGGTCGTATTAATTGTAATTGTTACTGGCAGGTATAGTTTATTCTGGCACATAAAAACGAACGTACTAAATTTGAAATTTATTCTTTTTGAAAGAAAATCCTCTTTCACTGACAAAAACGTATTTTTTGGCGGGAAATGAAATCCAACTCTTATTAAGTTCTTTTTCATTTCTTACGTTTTTTATTTCATCGAATAAATTTTAATTAAATTTCTGCTGTTTGTTGCATTAGTTCACTTCTGTTTGCTGTTTTTAGTATGGTTGAAAAAACGATAAGAGCTAGTAAAATTACTGCGCTGCTTGAAGAAGGCTGTAGTCAATGTTATGTGTCTCAGCAGTATAATGTGAGCCGTTCCACCGTCCAAAGGACTTGACAACGATACTAAGAAACGGGCTCCGTCAGTAGGAGGCCCGGTTCTGGAAGAAAACGGTGCAATGAGCCCCGGGACGACCGTTTCATAGTCAGTTAAGCGCTACAAAATTGTCAAGTTACGTACGTGGATCTCAAACAGAACCTTGAGGACGTCAGAGGTATATGAGTAAGCCTATGGACAGTCGACAGCCGTCAATACACGTAGCTATCGCCCAGCTTTGAGGTCCTACATTGCTCCGTGAACATCGAGTGAGTAGATTGAGATTCGTTCAAAATTTTTCGTCATGTACTCAACAAGACTGGAATAGCGTTTTATTCTCCAATGAAGCTCGTATATCGAATGGTGGCGAGGATCGACGTCGGATAACCTGGATAACGCTTCGCAGAAGTGTGCTTTGAGAAAATCACCTCTTACGGTGGAAGCTTCGTAATATTCTAGACTGGTATTAACTCAGATGAACGCACCGAGTTGGTTTTTATTGAAAATGGCACACTTAATGTGCAAAGGTTCTTCTTTCCCATGCCCAACCCGCATTAAAAAGCTATTTGGAGGCGAGTCCATTTTTATGAACGACAACGCTCGCGCCCTCCGCTCTAGATACGTTGATGCGTATACGCATGAGGCCGGAATTCGTCGGTTAGACTGGCCAGCTAGAAATTCCAACCTCAATCCGATAGAAAACATATGAGATAATCTCAAACGATGCGTCAGAGCCATAAAACCAGCTCTATAAAACATTCAAGCCCTTAAAAATGGGAAAGTATTCCTCAGGAAATGATTAAAAACGTCGTCAAAAGCATGCCTAGTATATTAAGCGCATTAATTTTAGCTAGAGGAAGCCATATTCGTTACTAAATTTTTAAATTTTATGTTAAATTAATAAAAAATATTCAAAAATAAACTTTAGCCATTTTGAATGTACAAGTATGAAAACGCTTGTCTTTGGACTTTACATCATTTTTTTTTATTTATTCGCATTTTTAATGTTTGAAATAAGTAAAAACGATATCTCAATAATAAATAACAATATTCGCATCATATCGCCATATAAAATGCATCAAATAATAATAAAATAACTCTTATATGATTTATTCCTCTAAGTGCCCGTTTTTTTTTGCAAAATAGTTTATATATATATATATATATATATATATATATAAACTGTTTTGCAAAAAAAAAACATATATATACATAAAAAAAAAATTATATATATATATATATATATATATATATATATATATATATATATATATATATACATATACATACACACCTATGTATTCTAAAATAAAAAAAATTCTAAAGTAGACGAAAGTGGGATCCAATTCTAAAATTGCAATTTCGAAATATCAAATGTCTTTTTTATGTAAAAATTAAATATGGAAAAATTGCATTTTTTTCGAGAGCAAATTTGAATACCTGCTTACCGTCGAAGGTTAATTTTGTGGGAACAATATCTTTAATTATTAATTTTTTTTTCGTGTTAGCACAAGGGCTAATTATAAAAATATTATTGGGAGATAATTTTATACCTATGTTCATAAAGTGTTGTGTATAGAAAAGGGATGTTAATTATTGTCGACTACGGATGGGGGTTTAAATTAGTAGGTAGGGAAATATTGTAAGACAACCGTAAATGAACTACAATTGAACTCGTCCATTTTAAAATCTGCTGCGAAATTTATTGATTTGAAAAAGTAATAATATGGAAAAACGTTTTCCAAAAAATTAACACATTTCTTTCTTAAATAATTGTGTATTTACTCTAGAATTCAATAATTAAAAAGCATTGTTTTTGCGTAAAATTTATGCATAAAACTTCATTCTACTTGAAAACTGTACAACATAGACAGATTAAATTACAAATTATACTTCTTTATATTTGTTATTGACTTGGTGAAATTTTATAAATTAATTTTTCGTGCAAATAAAAAATTAATTAAATAAATTAATGGTTGTTCTTAAGGCGCGCGCATCCCACAGTTAGTACGCATTTAGCCGCTATCGAAAAGAGATAAGGCCTCTGTATCGCTTATATCGGAGATTTTAATATATTCATCTCACTCATACACTATATAATAACAGGGACTACTTTGATGGATATACGTTCTAACAATATTTACTGAAAGCGACACTATTGTGGTTTCACATTCGTGTTACTTGTTCGCGTCACTTTCAAAAATATCGGAAAATATGAATTTTCCATTGATAGCCAGAAAACTATTATAAATTTTATGCAAGTCTTTATATCCTCTTTATATTGGAACTGAAAACAAAAATATGTTCCGTGCCTGTTTATGTATATGTGTGTGTGGGCTTGCGTGCAAGCTCGCGTGAGTGCGTTGTGGTGTACGCATGCGTGCGTGGTATATGTAACTAGATGAGGTCTGGGTAGATACTGCCTATTAGGAGAGTAATAACGAAAGCAATCGCGACAAACGCAACAAACAATTATAAAATTTACGAGGATATATTTTTAGCACTGTATCGTAGAGACCATATAAAATCGAAATATTACTGTTGCAAACAATTAAATAAAAAAAGCTGTACAGAATGTTTACCAAGAGCAAATTTTCCAGCAGTATTTGAAATAAAAGAGTGCCCATTTTCATTAATTTTGCGAATCATTTCCAATCATTAATCCATGACGTTGATAGGAACGTAGCACAACGTTTTTATTGTATGGTAGTCAAACTGCCTGAAAAAAAGAAATAACTTTATAAACTGAAATCAGTGTAAATCATTTCCACTTTAAAAAAACTTTTAAGTAATTTGTGTACATTGGTAACAAGAAAAGATCCACAAGGACAAATAAAAAGAAATTAAAAAATTATCTAGGTTCGAAAAATGCGGTAGTACTATGTGATGAATTTGTAGAAGATGCGGATACTTCAATAAAATGCCCTATTGGTGCAATTAAGTTAAGGTTCTATGAGATATTGAATAGAAAAATTCAAATAAACTTTAAATAAATACCAATTACAAATTGTATTATCATATTTAAAGGCACATACGCAATAACCGTAAAAAATGTCTCTGCTATTTGATACGGTGAAAACTTTACTCTGACAACAAAAATAATTATCAAGTATAATTTATTTTGGTACTAAAATATAGAAAAAGTAGTCACAATCGTTTTATTTAAGAGAACTTGTTATCAATACCATCTGAAGGTCTAATCCAGGTGATACACGGCGGAGAAATTATTTTGACCTCTGTGAAATGGCTAACTAATTGTTGGGCCATAAAATACATATACAGGGACAATTAAACGCCCACCTTTCTCTAATAGTCTAGTCTTAATTTATTGTTGTTAACTCTTTTGCTAGGAATGCTCTTTATGAGTAGGTAATTAAAACTCGCTACTAGACAAATGCTCTCAAATCTCCTCAGCTACCCATTATTCTCCAGTTATTATTACTGAAGTCATAAAAATAGAAGCAATTTCTTTAATGCGTTTAATATATTAAAACTGAGAAACTTAATAAGTTTAAAAATAAAATAGCTTTTGTAAAAGTTTGTTATTGAAAAACATATGCATTTTTAGACAAATTTAGTATGAACATTGTAAAATTGGTCATTACTAAATTCATGATATGAGATTTTTTACCCGCAATGCAAACATAAAAACAGCATTTTTATCGTTTAACCAATGTTATTTCCTTATCCCAGGTTTTTTATCACTTTTTAACCACACCTATTTCTTAGTATCTCTAAAATCACTATAGTGTCTGATTCATGTTTCAAATATGTAAGCGATGTTTACGAACCATGCAATGGTTTATTTTAGACATAATTAATTTTAGATATCTGCCATTCATGAGCTGCATACGACCCGTTGAACTAGGACTTGTGGCACCGACCCGAAGTCTCGGCCACAGCATCACGTCAATACATAACGTCATTATATCAATAGATGATTTTACTCTAATGAACTCTAATTTTAAATTAATTAATCTACTTTGTCCAAAGATTTAATGCCAAATTTTAGGATTTAAGGAATATTAAAAATTGTATTTTTCCTAAACTACTACTGTGGTAAATAATATGGTTATGCAAAGCCGTTTGACAACTTTATTGAAGTCATACATTTTAATTCAAAAATGATACATCTCAATAAACGGAATCTGCTGTACTTTGGAACATAGGTCCTCAAAAATAAAATATTTTACAAAATTTGGCCAAATGGTGTAAAAAATCGCACTATGTATGCATGTCTCGCGTATTCGCCCTTATACTTTCACAGGGTATCATTCCCATTGATTATTAGTGTAAAGAATATTTTAAAATATCGGTTGCCTCTCTTGGTGACGTGATGAATGTGGCACGTAAGTATTGCATTTATAATTAATCAACATTTAATTTAAAAGAAAGTTTTGTTTAATTACCTATTATTCCATAATGCACTATATTGCAGCCTTAAGAACCAACTAAAACCTTGTTAAATAACCCATAATAAAAAGTGGCCATGTATAACTGATCTATATCCTGTATCACAGAGCGGACATATTAAAATAACATAACGTATTCAAATAGTATTGCTTAAGTTACTTTGAAATTTTCTTATTTGGAATTTACTACTGCATTTATTTCTGTTTGGAGAAAATATACAAATACACTATGTAACAAATAACTCCATATGACTTGGTAAATTGCAATAAATCAAATTGCAGTTTATCAGTGAGAAACAAAAACTGCGTTTCACTTTATGTTACAAATGTTTTTCCAACTAAACTAATGATTTATGGTAGCGGGTATTACACCATAAATATAATTTCCTTCGTGAGAGGATACCTACTAACTTCATTTCAGATTTCAGATTGCCTTTTATGTTCACAGTATTGTAACCAAACATGCGGGCTAATTGTGAATTTCACGTGTTATCAAACTAACATGGCTTTGATATTATTTAAATTGGTATGTCTATCCTAAACTAGATTTATTTTCTTCGTGACTATGATGCTAGTACTTACTGTAAGTTTAATGTGACCAAATTGAATAAATTTGTATATCGTTTATTTTAGTGAAATTCGACGTACTGGAATTTATATTATAATAGTGCAAAAATCCAATTATGTCAACGGATATATAGCCTATTTATCTTAAAACTCCATTTGCTGCGCTACCATATACTTTTCCTTTGATTTTTGGCGGAAACAATTTTTTACAAAGTGAATTCTTTTGTTTTAGGTTTCTGAAGGCAGTTCACAATGGGCTTTGGTAATACTGAATTAAAATAAAATTATTCCCGTCTCACAATTTGCACAAGCGCCTTATATTTTTTACGTCTCAAATCGTCTTACAATTAGATTCATCTGTCAAGTACCATATCAAATGTGAAGTACTTCAAATAACCATTCATTTGTTCACGTGGCGTTCATAATATATTTCACTTATTTTAGCATTTTTAAATAAACATAATTATACTTTCCCGAACCGAAAAATCTGAGATTTATCCGAAAGTTTCATATTATCATGAAAAATAAAGAAAATCACAATTTCATGACAGTACAAGTTCAAATTCCAAAAGTACCGGTCAACTTTAAACATATGGAACGATATTTTTGAGGTCTTTACTCGATTTTATACCTAAATAATCGTCTATACCTGAAATGAATCGATTTATTCCTCCAATATATAAAAATTTTGATTTTTCCCAGATTTCTCTAACGCGGAAAAATATATGAGCTTTCAATTTTACTCCTGACAAAAACATTGAATAAAACCGCTAAAAAATCAATGTCAGATTTTTTCTTCTGGTATTTGTTTTTAGAATTCTAAAAACAAATACCAGAATCTTATCTGTTGGGAAGTTTGGGAGGTATTTATAATATGGTAGTAGAATATAAAAAGACTTTAGATGAGCATACATTTTCAACACAAGTTACAAAAAATTTCCAAAATGAACATCAGTTAATTATGAAAACGGGAAGAGAATTTGAATATAGTATTATAACACATTCACTAATATTAAAATATCATTTTGAATTTTGAACCAGTTTACAGTCATGATAATTGCTATTTACCCTTAAAAAATCGGTGAAGGTTATGCACAAAAAATCAACATTGGCCATTAACAACTGATCATTTGTCATTAAAAGAACCAGAGAGGTTTACGATTACATTTACTATTATTTTATAACTAAGTTTTATAAAAGTTTCTGACGTTATGGTAATTATATTTATTGTAGAATAACGACTTATTGAAATGTGAGAAATATTGTTCTAATATAGAAGTATATGCATTTTTAGAAAGTTTATTATAGAATATAGATTAAGCGGCTTGAGGCTTAAAGTTAATTAAATTGAATACTGCTAAAAGGAGACCATTGAAAGAATAATGAAACAAATGTAAAAATGATTGGATTTTTTAAAAAATATGAGTAACAAAGTACTGACAAAAAAGGTACATATGGAGAAATAATAGTAGATAGTCGAAAAGTATTTGATAAAAACAAGTCTAGAAATATCTAGAAGACAGTAATAGAAGCAACAATGCGATTATTTGAACGTGAATCAACGCATGAATGCAAACTAGTAAATCGAATAAATATACTCGGATAGAATTTCATCTTTGATTTCTCCATCTAATTGAGCTACTGTTTGATATACCATAAATGAAGAAGCAAGATGAAAACTAAATTTTACTGATATTGAGCAAGACTTGTCATTGCTATGTACTGTACTGAAAATACTTTTGTAATTTCAATGGTATCACGCTTGAAATTACGAAAATATTTTTGGTAACGATATTTTTTGAATTTTATGCATATAATTTAATTAAATGCATTATAACAGTAGATAGTAAACAGTAAAACATACAAAACTGGATATTAGATATTAGTCTTAGTATTTTCGAAATAGTTATATATACGATACGATTCCAATTGTTTGTTACAATTCCAACGACTTATTTTGTGTCTCCGAAGTCGAAACGTGGATAGTTCTACAGTTTGTCTCTATCACATAAACAAAATTTACGTGAAATACCTAACATATAATAACAATACGAATAGACTAAGAAATCATAAAGTAGCCTGGGAGCTAAATAACATTTTCCTAGTGAGGATAAAACAGATAATAATGTAACTGGATAATATAATATGTGGTATTTTTTTTTATTTATCTAATATTTAAAAATATAATATCTTCCAAATTAACGTACATACTTCTGTTAAACTTGTGAAGGTGTTAAACTTTTAACGGAAAACCAATCAACATATCTCCAGTGTATACCAGTTTCAGCTGCAATGTAAACTAGATTCAATTAATGCAAACAGTGACGGTCAAAGCTTTGTTCCGGTGGCGGTCATTGTCTACGCATAATAGTTTCTGGGATTCCTTCCACCTCGGGCAAGGATAATAAAATGCGATTTTGTCCTATAATCGATGCAACTTTGAAAATTGTGTTAAGACTGTTTGAATCCTTAACCCTTTGATTAACTCCTGGGCTTGTAGAAAAGTATGCGAAAAAAGATAAAAATATTGTAATTATATATATATATATATATATATATATATATATATATATATATATATATATATATATTTCTTTAATATGACACACGTATCAAATATATATCCAATAATATCTAAAACAAACGAAACTAAATCGTAATTCTAAAATTACAGTTTCAAAATATAATAATTTTTTTCTGCAGCGAAAATACAAATTAATTACTTGATAATATTTTATTTTTAAACAATTTTAAAAATATTTTATTTTTGTCTTTTTGGAGGTCAAAATTTAGCAAATTTTATACCTTAATATAATTATATTAATATTGAAAGAACTGTCAGAGTTTAATTTGTAGAAACATTTCCTTGCCATTCTTTCGTTCTTTGGGTTATATTACAAACAATACTAATAAAAAAATCTCAGCACAAGATCTTTCAACTCTTTCACCTTTTAGAACCACTGAGCCTCTTTTTTCCCAAAACTAATACGAAAACTGCTAATCCAATATGATAAAATAAAGAGAAATGAAAAACACACTAGAAGAGTAATTTCTACGACAATAAAACTTGCACGCCTTAATAACCATACAAGATAATTAACTATCATGCACATACCAAAAAAATCTCATAGTAAGGTATTTTCTAGCAAATCCTCTAATTACATAAATGATTGCTATAAAACTGCTCATAAAAACATGCTCTAAAAGGCTATTAAACAGAATCCCAGAATTTTTAAACAAAATGTGGACAAAATACCAATTTAAAATTTAATCTCTCGCAAAGAGATCATTGCCAAAACAACTTAAAAAGAAAATCTGTTAAAAAACATTTGTAACACTGTGAAGCAAGAGAGACACGACGAGAAATGTTGTGAATATAAGGGGGAGGCCTCTCCTCGTCCACGTTTAACATCGATTCGTCGTCTTTGAAACCTTTAAAGGATCTAGTACGCCCTGATCACTTTCTATTTTGCACAACACATTAATCCAAATTAATTCAAAGAATGTGTAAATGTTTAATTCAAACCCGTCAAGCGAGCAATACCGAATTCTTATTTCGTTTTAGTTTAAATTGTTTCAGGAAATGAAAATTACTTAAATACATAAATGATATACATAACAAATAAGTTCAAGGAACTTTATCGCTAATAATTTTAGGGCTCCGTCCTCAAACAAGGAACCCTTATAATTTCACTTTATGTATACCTTATCCATCATTTCACTTGTCACGATCTCAAAGTTCTTTTTTCCATTTTACGTCTATGTGCGTAATTTTTTTTAGATGTGTCAAAATAGGAAAAAATAATATAAAGTAATTGTGTAAAAGGATGGGATGTATTTTCGCTAATGCCATCGATTTAAATATAATTGGGTAGATTAAATTTGGTAAATTGACTTTGAGTTTTTATTTGGTAGTTTTTTAATTTTCCTTTAAATAAACTTTGTATTAACGTCAAATGTGTCCAATACTACTTCTCCCAACTTTTACAAAAAATAGTGGAACCCACCCAATCCCCCTAACTCATGAACACAAATATATATGTATACACACACGCACACACATATATTTATATATATATATATATATATGTATATATATATATATACGTATTAATAATATATTTATGTATCAATTATCGTTTCCCTTGTGTCATAAAGGACTTGCATAACTTTAATTTCTCTATTCACGGTTTGTGTTTTGAATCAAATTAATTAAGTCACGAAAGAAGTCTATGCTACAACCGAGTATTCGACACATTTGTCTGATAGCACCTCTGGAATAATCGTACTACGGAGAAAATTTCACTGACCTTATTTCATACTTTATCATTTAGTTCTGTGGAGTTAGATATGATACTTATTGCTATAAATCTTAAAATTTTATGATTACGATGCATTTAATAATTTTTTTAGAAACTATTGTTTATAATAGAAACATTTTTTAATAAAATAAATTTTTCTTTCCATCCCGAATTCTATATCTCCTTTGCCAATCCCGATAAAAATCTTAAGTTACTACCTTAATCCATTAAATTCCTTGTGTATGCTAGATTCATATTGGTAACTAGACTTTAATTTTAAAAAATTGATTACTATTTTACTCGGCAACAATTCGAAGTATAAGTGTGAAATTGCATACAATAATACTAGCCCGCACATGAAAATTATATGACGGGCAAATAGAATGTTAATTTTCTTATATAATGTCCTTTATTATGTGGGATGTCAAGTAATTCACTCGATCACTACTTGAAACTACATTGCTTATTGAAACTACATTTTTTATAATATTTATAATTTTAGTAATATTTTTGAAACACCTACTAAAAATTATCCTCATTCAGCTTCTCTGAAATTTCTAAAGTCAAAATTATGTTAAAACACAATGCACACGACAGTATTTGAGCTTTTTACGAAGAATGTATAACAATTAAAGGCAAAGGAAGGACATATTATAAAAAAAACAATAAGGTTTGCAAAATGTTTTTTATTCTGAAATGCTCATATATTCCTAAGCGTGTTTGCAATCCTCGTAGTGTGCAGAATCAACATAATATTTATGTAAGCACACTTAGTCAAATGTCACTTTATAGTTCTTCAGCAATACAAATATAAAGAATTTGCAGTTTAGCATGTTATAATTTACTACAAATAACTAAAAATAAATGAAATCAATATATGACTTGGGTTATCAGAATAAATGTTTTTCTTAGCGACAAAACATTGTTTTGAAGTTCATGCAATGTCATTCATTAGTATCATTTCACTCTTATTTACGTTTAAAGAATCGAAATCGTCTATTAAAAAGCAAATAACAGGACCACGCGTTTCGTTTTCTTCTTTTACATAATTGGATTTTTTCCTGCTCTTGATATAACGTCAGTAAATGAAATTTGTTCTTTTGAATATAAAAAACAATTAGTAGCAATACAAATAATAAAATTAAATATTTATGTACATCAGGATATCGGAATAAATAAATATAAAGAATAAGACACAACTCAAAACATGCCTTTCTTTCAACGTATTAGCCTTAACCTATTAGCATTACTTCATGTCTTATAATATGTTAATCCTGACATGAAGCGGCTGTAATGATTGACAAGAAGCTTCCTATTTATGTTTATTTTTTTGTTTTTTACTCTTCTGATACTTAGAAAAAACGGTTAAAATTTTCACAGGTGTAAAAAATTATTCTATGATTTACAAAGGTGTTTCTATGCTTAACGCACTGAGTAGAAAATGTTGATAACTTAACTGTGACGTTAACTATATGAAAATTCTCAACCATTACAGAAAGTGACAAAATTTTCCTATTTTAATAAAAATACTGCAGTTTTTTCCAGAATCAAACATCAGATATACTTAGTTTGATGTACAGAAATCCCGGTATGAAAAGTTGACACATTTCTGTAAGAACCTGAGTATTTATACGCAACTGTCACAAAAAACATTTCAATTAAATTATTTATACAGATAATTTTGTACATTTTAAATGCTGAGTGGAAATATTAAAAACAATACGAAAATTCTCAACTGTTATGATTTCAATAATACATTTTTTAAAGAAACGCACTTTAAAAATGGTCAATTTTATTAATATGTAAATGATCTATGTACATAAATATATTTTAATTTTACTGAAAACAGCGTTACACAAATTTTATGTTACCGCTGGATCGAAATAGCCTTGATGGCTCATACTTTATTAAGACACGGTGTTTATGAATAGTCGATGAACATTACAACGCCAGCCTTTTACAATCGCATTATGAGCAATAGTTACGAACCCTATTTTCAAAAGAGCTTCTTCCTTAGGTCTTAATTTTTAGACTGTACTGAGAAAACTGGCCTCCAATTGGTATGGTTATAGTATAGTATAGTATAGTATAGCATTACAAAGCTTACTTTTATAATTGCCTGTTTTCGCTTCTTAATTTGGAATCGTATATAGCGCGCAATATACATGCTGAGATTTGCACTCAGAGGAAGTGAGTATTTTAAGAAATTAAAATGAGGAAACTGATTATGAAATGGCTTCTTTATCGATCTTATTTATTGATAAGTTAAAATCATTTTCGCCTCTAAGGAGAAAACACCCCTAATATTATTACTTTCCAGTACGCAACAATCTGTCACAAATTTATTTACTTTTTATTTTCTTTTAATTGAGTGTCGATTTTTCTTGTGGAAATAGATTCGTATTTTGTAATCTTTACATATATTAATGAAATTTTTATGAAAATAAGAATTTGTTAAAATTAATGGAAATAAAACACATATTTCATAAAAAATTATGAGATACTCTTGGTTCTGGTAATTAAATATTAAAATTGTAATTGAAATTATTTAGCTTAAAATTTAAAAGAATAATTAGTTTTAATAAACTCCCTTAGTTTATATAAAACATTATAAACACAATCTCTCAAAATATAATAGAAACTGCTATTTGCTTTCTTGTTTATCCCGAGAAAAGATATGTACATAAGCTGAAAACACCACCAAACAAATAATGGCCAAATTCATCAGCACCACAATATTCCCCGCTTTCTATTATAGAACTCATAAAATAGCAAATAATTTCGTTAAAGGATGTAAGTACAATTAAGGAACTTATTATATATTAAATTACCTATTATACACGTGTACTTACATATATATAATATGTCGGCGAAGATATATAAATTCAGATTGCTATTACTATAGTTTCTTTTTGCAACAGGTATGTATTTCACTAATATAAAAATACAAATATCTATCACAAAAAATAACAAACGTTTTTTTGCCTTGACATACACTCCACAGACTATAGAAAAAAGAACATTTCAAATTACACAAAATCACAACTCGACACTCGTACAGTAAATTGGACATTTAAAAATTCTTTGGTGACAATTTTAACTCGTACGACTTTTCGACCACAAATTATTATCTATTTGCCATTAACTGTATGAACGTAAATATTAAATATTTTAATGTGTTTGTAACATATATTTTATATAAATTTTACTTTTCTGTGCGCTTTCTCCATATAACCTTTAACTATGCTAAATTTTACACTCCTCCCTGAGCGAAAAATACTTACAAAGGGAGTACAAAGTGTTCTCCTCATGGATTAATATATAGACACTTATTTAATTTAGAAGTTGAAGAAGACAGACCAACAGTTGGACGGATGGGTGGACTAACAAGATGAGTTATATTAATTTGGTACGAATAGATTTTTTTAAGTGAAAATACATGCGGTGTTACACGTATCAAAGCAATAAGTACTCATCATTTTTGTGAAATACGTATTTTGTTTCCATTATTTTTTAATTTCAGCAAAGGGAGACATTATCAGTTAAAAGCAGCAATTTACATATAAATTTCATATTGTAATTCGAAGAAATATTTTTAAGAGGTTTACCTATTTTGGTGGGCCTGTGAACGTTTCACATAAATTATTTTCACTAATTATACAAAATATCTAGAATAAACGATGAAATATTATCCTATTCTAATAATCCGTAACTTAATCTTGCTTTAAATCTGGGATAAATAATAGAACATCGAATTTTTAGTATTTTATTAATTTCCCGCTTGCAAGGGCATTGTTATATTTCATTCTTTCTATGTACATATGTATATTTTGTGTACTGATACTTAGGTAATGGACGATATGACCTATAACCAATATACTTTCGTACGCAAAGTCCATAAAACTGAACCTCGGAAGTTCGAATTTCGCACGAGAATATCCTATTGTTTGAGTAAAAAAAGATTTATGTCAGTATCAAGTAACGGAGCATAGTGTGAGTGGTCGTAAATTTAATGTTATACTTACATCGTTTTCGACGAAGGTAGAAATCGGTATTAAATTGATGTATTTCGTCCTTGGCGCCGATAAAAAGAGATTATCTTGAGATATAGCTTGAAGAAAGCGAGGGTGGCTTTTGTTCTTTTTTATATTTCCGTTGAATTTCTTCACTTTATCATCAGCCTTATCGATGTTAATTGTTTTCTAAAATATTATAACACACGTTTAGATTGATAGCTGTAAAATTCTATTGATATTAGCTATATGAAGACCACCCCCATAAAGCTAAAGTTGTTTATTTCCGTTCACAACAAAAAACAGTCACAACTATTGTCGCCACATACCGTTGGACCGCGAGTTCACTGCTGTGCATTTTTATAATTTTTAATGTCAACCCAAGAATAAATTAAAATAAATGTTTAGATTGTCAGAAATGTTGAATGTTAACTATTGTTTGTTTTATTATATAAAGTTGTTACTGTGGACTTAGTGTTAGACTCTCTGTGGTAGTCCCTTAGTTATTCCATTTTTATTTCATAATATCTGTAATATATTATTGCTTAACAGTTACAAGGGATTGAGAGATGGAGCGCAGTGTGTTTGATTCGCATATGTGTCATTACAAGTTTGGGATGAATAATAGGGAATCGTGGACACTCAAGCATCTTTTTTAGTTAATTATTAAAGTGAATAACTTTCTTTCATTTAAATTTTGTCGAAATAAAGGATAGTGACGAGATATTAATATTTGTTATTACAGTTGAATTTTATTTTGCAGTTAAAAATGGATTAATTAAAATTGTTGATCATCTATTGATATCTTAGATATCCGTTTCTATTTGTTCTTTATTTTATTGTTCCTTTGAATATAATACAAACCATGTATAAAAGATTCAAAGCGTATTTTTTCAAAGTTCACATTGTAGACCGGATGAATAATTTTAGACTATAAGTCTAAAATTATTCATCCGGTGACAATTTTTTCAAGCTATTTGGAAATATAGTATCTGCCCATTATTCAATCAACGTGTCTTCACGGTAAGGCAATTTCAGCCGCAATGTCCGGTGGATTGAATTAATACCAAAAATGATGATCGAAGCTTTATTACTGTGACGGGAGAAGCTTTATAAAATGCAAGGCTCTTCAAACACCGATAATACTTTGAAAATTGTGTCGGAGGTGTTTGAGGCCTCATCCAACGATGCGGTTCAAAGAAAGTTGGTCAATTTTGTAAAAGTAAATTTTGGTGATAAATTTCGCAATGAATAAAATGTGTTTCAAAGTTGCATTGACCGCAGATCGACGTATTTTGCATTTTATGGATACATTCCACATACTCCAATTTTATGTTATTACACTCGGTTGGTACCTCAAAACAATTGACGGTTTTCATGAGCTTTCTATTGCAAGTCTTTTTATAGTTCTATCCCTCAAAGTGAAAAAAACAGAACCCATCTAATATCACTTTGTTATCCGTCCATCTGACGGCGAAGCCCTTTCTCGCGGGAATAGCTTGAGATATTAAGTTGATAATATCAGCACCCTATATGAGGTCTCTGTAAATTAAAAGTTTTTTAATTAACGCAACAAAAATATGTGGCCCTTTAAAAGGTACTTTTACTTTATTTTTCCCACAATCTCAAGGTATCACCAAAACCGGTGGGGTACGTCCGGTCGACGTACAATATTGAAGCCAGCAAAATGGGAGAACTTATAGCAAAGAACAAATGCAAAATTCAGTGTTTTTGTAATTCTATATGGAATTATATATATTTTTTTTCAATATGCGGTTGTGAAATATGGAGCAGAATTTCTTTTTTATACCGTAGACTTACTAGCTGATTACCAAAACCTATGTGGTACTTCCGGCCAATTTACAGTTTTGTAAATCAAAAGAAAAATAAAAATTCTGTAAATAGTTTAATAGAAATACTAGGTACCGTTAAAAGTTTATAAATACGTGAATTTGTACATAACCTTCGTAGTGCGAATTCAACTCGTGCTTGACAGTTTTTCTTCTGATTCTTTAACATTTTCTGTTTATTTTGGGGTTTTTTATTAAAATATGAATTTTATTGTGACACTAAGACTTGAAAGTTAATTGATTATCTACATCATTTATAGAATATTGTTCGTGAAAATATAGAAAAAAGTCCCAATATTTTATAGTCATTGTTTGTCCATTTACATATCTCAACCTTATATATGGCAATTATAAATTTTAATAGTATTTGCTACATCTGAAATATCTAATAAATATGCATTTTAATGTCAAAAAATTTCGAAAATAATGCTCAGTGAATTCCAAAACAAACGAAACTGAATTTTATTTCCAAAAATTGCAAATTTAAAATATCACAGTCTCTTCCCTACCTCATTATACTGTGGGAAGATAATATATTTTTGGATCGAATTTCAGCTTTCTATTCCTCTACACTCGAATGCACACTAGGAAATCTAATTCGTTTTTAGGTCATTTCTAAGATGATAAAAACTACACATCCAAGTGGCCATAGGAGATAAATAACTGTAATACGAGCACAACAATACAGTAACGCTAGAGTATTTACTTGTAAACTGTATTATTTTTGTGGCATTTTGTCACAATAATACTACAATAATATGACAAACTGCAGCTACATTAATGTGACAAACTGCAGCTCTATAAATTATTTAAATATTCATTCAAATCGATATATCAATATAACATTTAATTTTGTACATGCATATAGAGCAAATAGGTGTCTATGCGAACTTGTAACCGAACTTGTGTGTCTATGTGGTTGTAGGTCCTTTGCAAAAAAGTGATTTCTTCACTTGTCATAAAATTTCATAGGCATTCGTTTAATAATACAGCAAGAGATAATAGCGAAACGGGAAATGTTGTGAATATAAGGGAGGTGTATTTCCTTCTCATCCGCGTATATTATCCTTAATTATTCATCCTTTCTCAAACCTTTACTTGGTCTAACGCGTTCTGGTCGCTTCTATCTGTTTTGCATAAGGCATTGTTCCGCATAGCTTCGAAGCGTAAATTTCTACCCCGTCAGGCAAATAATATTCTTATTTCGTTTCAGAGTTTTAATTGTGTAGGAAAGTGAACATTACTGACACATAAACGATATAAAGGACAAATATTTACATTGATACTTTTTTAAATATTTAAAGCACATCATCTAGGGGACTGTTATTGTACAGCTTTTCTAATTCAATTTGATTAAAAGTACAACTCGTACATTTATATAGATATATATATATATATATATATATATATATATATATTAAAAGGCAATATTCTATCTTTCATGGAGATATTTGTTATATTGGCACTTAGGCAAGGGACTATATATAAATAATCATATACTTTTTGAACGCGGGCTATAAAACTAAAAAAATATCGCCCGAATAAAAAAAGATTTATGTCATTATCGAGTAACGGAGCATAGTATGAGTGGTCATAAATTTAATGTTATACTTACATCGTTTTCAGCGAAGGTATAAGTTGCCATTAAATTGATAAATTTCGTCCTTGGAGCCAATGAAAAAAAAAGCATTAAGCTTGAAACACGAAAGGATGGTTTTTGTCCTGTTTTTAGTTTCGTTGAATGCTATTGTCTTCACTTTATCGTCGGCCTGTTTACCTGTCACTGTTAATTATTTTATAAAATATCATGCCAGATATGTAAAATAATAACAGCTTAATGGTTTTGATGTTAACTCCATGAAGACCACCTCCTAAAACTAAAGTCCATAGGGAATCCAACATACATTTCCATTCAAAACAAACACAACTTCAAAACTCAAAGCAATCGAAAGTACTTTTTATAAACCGATGATCCTCTGTGGCCATCAAATTGAATCGAAACAAATAACAGACATCCGCGACTCGAATATTGTTGCAAACTTTGCCGCCACCTGCTGTTAAATTGCCCTTTGCTGCTGTGCATTTATATATACAGTACAAAATCTTGTGATTTTTTTAATATCAAGCTGAAAGTAGGACGAAAACATATGTTTAGATTTTCAGAAACCTTGAAAGTTATCTTTTGTTTGTTTGATTTTGTAATTTTATTGAGAGTAGACCTTGTTTCATCCCTTTGTAGTAGTTGGTTACTTATTATTCTTTTTCATGGTTTTTATAATGTATTATTTCTTGAGTTTGACGAGGTATTGACAAATTATAAAATTGATCGCATATTAATTGATGTGGCAAGTACTTGCTAATAGCCTAACGCTAACTTGTTACAAATTTGAGGTAAATAATAAAGAATAGTATTTCTCCCATCCAAGACACTTTAATAAATACCGTTTTAATAAATGAAATTTCTACAGAAGAAGATATTTTTTCAACAAAATTTATCACATCCACGATTGTTGTGCAATAAATTCCATATACTCCAAGGGACGTAGTATATTAATTTTGCTCGAAATGTATACCTTTGTGTTTATCGCTCTCATGTTGGGTTGGTAATCTAAGAGCGAAGCCAATATATCTCATCATCATATGAAATTGGCTCTTATGTGTTTTTATGATTTTTCATGCTACTATCTTAAATCGAATTTCTTAGGAAAGCCAATTTGTACTTTCTTAGGAAAGCCAATTTATCATTTCTATATGCTAATTTTTAAGTGAAAACTTTATTTCGCAACAATTTCATAGGAATAAGACAAAGATAATGGAAGAGAGATACTAATTAATGGTCGAGTTTTTTGTGTTTTTAGGCTGAATAAATCATTTTTAGTGATGTCTTGACATTTTCAATATTGCTTTTTTGTACCGTTTCTGTCAATATATTGCAACATACTGGCATTGCTATTATGAGAGCGAAAAAACAAATTGCTGCACTCTCATATATTTTTTATTTCAATTCTTGCGTATATAATTTTTTTCCGATGTATTTACAAACTGTTTTCTCTTATTTCAGGTTTGTGGATGCAGTTTAGTATCGGATGCTGACATTTGCAAATACACAGAGGCATTTAGGAAAAAAATACGCAAAAATAATTATTATCTTTTGCCAATATTTATCTAAATAATGAAATTTATAAAAGTTAGTGAAAACTTTATTGGAAATTTCCCCATGTTTAAATGTTTGCTCCTTATTTTTCTAAAACTTGTGTTTATTTTAAAATATTTATATTTATTGCCAACAATTTACCCAGAATATAAAATTTTAATTTGGCTTTAATATTTTTGTGTATAGAAATGAAATTCTCACCATAATTATAGGAAAATATTAACAATATGACGCATAATAAAAATAATTAGGTATATCATAATAATAATAATACTATTAAATTTTTAACGACCACAAAACTTCCAAATAGTTCAAAATCCTATTCGTTGGATCATCGTTCAACTAGGAGGAAACTTTGTAATTAGATATAGTATTAGAACCCTAATTATGAGAAATAAAGACACAACACTAGAGAATTTCACTAGTTCATATTGGTGTGATATCAAACGCTACGTTTCTCCTGACGCAAGTATAACATTCAGGTATTTAAAATGAAACTCAACCAAATACTGATAAGACACGAATATAATTGTTAAGGAATTTAAAAAGATCTTCCAAAATTCTCATATAACATAGACAGAACTTTCAGGTATTAATACTTGCTGTAGCTCATCAGCAAACAAATTTTGACATCGACAATTAGAGATTGACCATCAATCACTTAAAAGGCAAAGTAGTGGACGATTTATTTACTATAACTATATTACCATATATTACTTATATTTCTTGTATAGGGATATTTATATGTACTATTGTATAAAATGACGCATTGAGAAATAAGACATATACTAACAGAAGTAAAAGGGTATGTACGTACATAATAAAAAAAATATCTAAAAGTGAAATGCATAGTCCTAAAATTATATCATTGATAAAATAAAAAAGAAATCCGGAAAAGTTTAGCCATTCGAAAGAATGAGCAACAAAACGCCTAGAAAAAAGATGTGTAGGTGGAAGTAATATTGAACTTTCCAGAAATATATGACTGATATATGAATCGAACAAATATGCTAGTATAGATATCCATAATGGTTGATTGCTCTATTTAATTGCAAATTAACGTGAGAGTATAAATGTATTGCAGGTAACGAGACAATCTGAAATGAAACTTTTACTAATATTGAATAAAAGATCTCACTGAAGACTGTTATCATTGTCGGTATTGCAGTGAAAATTCTTTTGTGATTTCAATAAGTACTGAAAATGCAGAATATGTCAACAATGTTTTTGTGTTCTATTTTCAAAAGGGTAACAAGTACAAAACTGGGTCCCGAGTAATACTCAAATTATTTTTCAAAATAAGTAATACTCAGTAATACTCATTTTATTTTCCATGGTGATATATGTACGATTCCAATTGTCTGTCATTAATTCCAACAAGGTATTTTATTCGCGGTAGAAATGTAGGTAGTTTCATAGTATTTTTCTATGGCAAAGCCAAAATATCTAATATATCGTATTAATATAAATTGACCAAAAGAATCATTAGAATAATCGATTATTTTTCAAAATTATATAATATATTCCAAGATAAATGTGACTTATCTAGGTACAATATTTTCAATCAATTTGGAAATACAGTATCTGCCCAGACCATTCATTTACTTCTAATAAACTTCTAAAAATATTTTACTTTTTTCGCAATGGAAAAAACGTATTTCAAAGTTGTTTGATTATTAAGTTGAGCAAATATGTATTGAAATTCATTATTTAACATTAAACAAAACTAGGGAAGTAGTCATATTTCTACTATATTTTCTAATTGCCCACCTGAAGATGTTGTAATACAACAAAATCTAGGTCGTATTAAAGAACTTAAAGAAAGTATAAATAATGCTACATCACGTAGATTTATTTAATTGCAAATATGTATTGAAAATAACAAAAATTTCAAATATAATGTTAAATTAATTCTACAGCAAACGACAGATAATTCTAATTCTAATATTGCAATTTTAAAAAAATGATCAGCTTATTTTTGTTAATATAATTTAATGAAAAGTAATAAAGTATTCTTTTCATTTCATTAGTAAGTAATTTTAAGTAAATTCTGAAATCTAAAATAGTTATGTTATCATCACATTGATTCTGAAATCTAAAATAGTTATATTATCATCAATTTGTAGGAACATTAACCTCATTTTATTACTTATATTAGAAGAAGTTCCAAAAAATAATTATCGCTCCAGAAAATTCCGGCCATTTGAATTTTTACATTCGACTTTCAGCCTTTCATTTTCCGAAGTTGATGCGAAAACTCTTAATACATCATCCTAAAATAAAGAAAAAAGTAGAATGCACACTGCCTGGTAAGACCTACGTCCCCAAGTAATAACAGAACATAATTCGCTGTCATGTAGATAAAAAATCGGGCACGGTACAATATTTTCTTGTAAAGTATCTTATCTACAAAAATTATTATGGCAAAACTGGTGCGATAATATGCTCTATACATTATTAAGCTATTAATTCAAATCGATGCATGAATTTAGAATTTAACCTCACGTAAGCTTATGGGGTAACAAATGTCTTTTAGAATATTTAAAACAATAAATTTGTAACGTTTCCTCAATAATATAATTTGCGAAGCATTACTTGTTCACTTGTAATAAAGTCTCATATGCATTTTTATTGAAGCAAAAGATAATGGCACAATGAGAAATGTTTTGAATATAAAACGGAGGTCCCTTCTGGTTCACGTGTGTCACGTGTTACACCCACGCACAATATTAAATTCAATCCCATCAAGCGGAGAAAACTGGATTCGTATTTAATTTTAGAGTTTCAATTGTGTGAGAATTGAAAATTACTGACATGCATAAAACATGTATACAATAAACTTATGCAAAAGTGCTGTACGCATTTATTATTACTATAAAAAAGCAACGTTCGGTGCTAATTCCAGCAAGAACAGAGGATAATGCCAGCAAAAAGATCTTTAATATACAAATTATAAAGAACAGTAAATATAATGCTAACAAAAAATATCAAGCTATGTAGAAAAATAATACGAAATATTGACAATTGTAAATATAAATAAAAATATAAGTAATCACAATTTAAGAACGTCTTTTTCATTATTTAATTGCAAATATTTTGAGCCCGCTTTTTTATGGGCATAAGTGGTATCATTTTTAACACAGACAAATCGTAGCTCTTCCCTTATTTTGCTTTCCTTATTTTGGCATAAAATTTTTGTTTCCTTGTGTGAGGTGCTCATTATCGTAGAAGCGCTGGGCAGCCCCGGCGATCTGTAACGACTCAATGGTTAGTGCATGGTGCACGCGCGCTGCAGCAATGATGATGTTATAAGGCAAGCATCGCATGGCTAGCTGCACGATTATATGTTGTCTGAGAAACGTGAATAAGTATTACAAAACTTTTTTTTAATTTTATTTAGAACACATATAAAGAAATTTTGGGAAAAGTTGAAATTGTCCAAAAATTGCGTTAATAGAAATTTACCTAAAGTTAAGCAGAAAACTATCGTTTTCTGGTATACTTTAATAATAACATTTTCAAATATATTTTGTCATATTATAACAGAAATAAATTGGTGGAATTAATATATACTCTTAAATCTTAGTGTGTACATAATTCCTGTATAAAAACTAAGCGGTATATATATGAACTATGTGACATTGTATAAATTTATGTTTTATTTTCTACTCCTTTCTGTCTTGAAAGTATACATAGAATAATGAGAATATTTGAAAAAATGAATATGACGGAAAGTAAACCTCTGTGATGATCTAACCGCAATACATATTTTAAGATATTATTCTGTATTCTGTCGGCTTATGCAAGTTTATCTTGAAGAAATTATAAAATTATGAAACTAATTATATCAAAGAAATGCATATATGTTAATTATTTACACCAAACTGAGGACCAAATTTTCTGTTATAGCTGAATCAATAGAGCCATCAAATCATTACTTCATTTGGACAGGGTCTTTGTGAATAGCCGAAGAACACGTTGTTCATAACTATCAGCTTATAAGCTATAAGTTGTTAAGCGCATTTTCGAAATAACTTCTTCCTTCATTCTTTCTTTTTAGGCCGCGCTGTGAAGAGACATTCAGCCTGTATAATTATTTTGCGCCTTAGCGCTACAAAGCTTATTTGTACAATTGCGTGCTCGTCAATCTGCAAGCTGTAATGGTGCGCTATATGTAAGGAGATTTGTACTCAGGAGAAATGAGGAAAAGTAAACCTGTTATGAAATAGGTTCTTTACTCGCTTTTCACGAAATCACTTTGGTCTTTAAAAAAAATCCGCATAAAATTTCAATACTCTTGATCACGCAATCGAATGTAATCTGTCACAAATTTATTTACTTTTTAGTTTAGGATATTTCTATAATAGAAAAATGTTTGTCTTTTGTTTAAACACATTTGCGTAATTAAATGAATAGAGAATTTGTTACAATGCGTAGATGTAAAAACACGCACTTAGTTACAGAATCTTATTCAGGGTAAGGACAAAGTTATGATATTGAGCAAATAAGATCCTCATTGGTTTCTGTTAACTGAACAAGTCGTTATTATTTAAGTTATGACTTAAGATTTTAACAGTAATAATTATTATACATTTAGTTGATTGGTATAGAGATGAGAAGATTGAACATTTCTTCTGAGCGGGTTAGGATTCGAATTTCCATTCTCTTCTGTTTATGTCAGTAGTTTTCATAGGATTATTCTCTGTTCATAACAGGAACGCTTATTGGAATTATACGTGTAACAAAGTATGTATACATATGTATTTTTCAATTAATGTATATTCCGGTTTGGAAGTTGAAAAACAATTACTAAATCCTTTCTTATTGATGGATCCTTCCGCAGATGAGCCAGTATAATTGTAAAGGTTGCCTATTTTTGGCTATACCTTGAAAGAAAATATGCATGTTAAACCCTTCAAATTAAAAATGACGTCAAATATTATCAGGACTACGTTATCTCCAACATAATATTACTAAATACATAAAAAATTACGAAGTAATATCTTTAATACATTTAATAAAAATTAAAAAACCTATAGGGAGTATAATTGCTGTTCAAAAAATTATTCATATTTTTAAAGAGTTCTTTTACGGTGACGTCAGTTTGCGATTTGACATTTTTGATCTAAAGTGCAAAGATAAAACCACATGATTCGTCGTTTGACTGGTGTTATTTCTATTTTATACCTTTACTATCATCCTAAATTTACCCAGTCTCCGTTTATTAGTGTCTTTGAAATATTAATAGCATCATATTCCAGTTTCGGAAGTGTATCCAACGTTCACGGACCGTATACTCATCTGTATTTTATGTAACAGTATCGTCATTTTAAAACAATCTGAGGTTCTCTAAATATGATTATAACAAATGGAAATTATTCTTATTTCAAACTTACTACAGCTTTGTTTTATCAGACAAAATATAAATTTACTCTAGTTAATAAACAACGACACATGACGGATAAATTGTAATGAGTGAAACCGAATATCATTAGTAAGAAGCAATAACATTGCTTTTTACAATATATCTCTATATTCCCCCTACATTTAATACTATACGCCACAAGGACTGATGAAATCCGGAACATAATTTCACCTTCTCAGTCTAAATATTTGACTTCAGCAAACATATGTAAAAATTCCTTAATCTCATATTGCATAAATCATATTTTTCTTGGAAAGAAGGAGCCATTGAATGAAATGAATTATGGCACCGGGTATTACATCACAACCTACCTACTAATTTTATTTCAGATTTCTGCCTTTTATGTTCATTACGGTTATAATGGGGCAAGTGAGCTAAAGGTGAATTTCTCACATTACAAGGCTTTGATATTATTTCAATGAATATGTTGCTCGTGAACTAATTACTTCGTTAATTCGTACCGATTACGATTATTTTACTTGCTCTACGGTCATTGATCATTTTTCATAAATTAAATTCGGTCTGAAGATTGAATTGAATCTCATACGATCAGTTTTTATTTAAAGCAAGTTTATAACACTTTAATTAATTTTGTACTGAAATTTTGCAACACTTCAATCCTTAAATTAACCTTTGATTATTTCAATTTCTCAAATGTCCAAAACCGCCTCTACTCTACTCGGTTTTTTATATGAGCTAGTTACTAAACCGTATGTCAGCACAAAACGAAATAAGAAAGAGAAAATTCACATTCGTTAATGTACTCTTAAAAAATGTATTCGAAGTAAATAATGTAAGTAAATAGTTTGTTTCCTGTAATTAAAAATAACTATCCTGAATTTTTCATATTTTGCAATGGAATGTTGAATTATTGGTCATAATTGGCATTAAAAAATCAATTTTAATAATTATATTTATTTTTTTGTGCTCATCACCAATATTCTGGATTTTTTAATTTTTTTCGACGATAGTTTGCGGGGTAGAAAAAGGGAAATATATGTTTCATGGATTTAAGGTAATTTATATAAGAAAATACTATTATTATCGCTGAAGTGTTGGCAATTCTTGACATTACTGCCATTCGACGCCACGCTGACCCTTGAAGCGTTTAGGTCAGGTGGTGAAACTAGCACTTATAACATATGAAAACAGACGTGTGAAGTTATAATAAAATATGTAAAATAAAAACTCTTCAACGGTTTGATATTAGCTCGATGAAAACTTTCCCCATAAACGAAAACTTATTTACAAAAGGGGAAACGAATATACATTTACAGTTAAGACTATAATAATATTAGTTTAATAATATAAGAATATAAATTTCCACCTCAAAGCTGTCAAAAGTCCTATTTATATTCTGATCGTCCGTTGAGGTCATCAGATTAAATCAAATCAAATAACAGACACCTGTCGTCCGACCGCAATTTTTCAGTATTTATTATAATTTTTTTGTATTTATGTACATAAGCTCTCTGATTTTTTAATGTCAATCTACCAATAAGATAAAGATATGTATGTATCTACATTAATTAAAACTCGGAAAGTTAAATTTGGTTTGTATTATTTTGTAATTTTAATTAACGTAGGCGTAATTTGACTCTATGCTATTTGCTTAATTATTATTTTCTTTTTAAATTTTATTGGAAGGTAAATTGTTACTAACTTTGAATAGTAATAACGTGGAAATATTAAAATATTAGATAAAGACTAAGAGGAAAGTAACAGTAGGAATTTTGCTATAATCGTTTATATTAATTGACTGCTCCCAGATATTCGTAGCGAAATAAAAGGCAACAAAAATTCTACACAATTTGTTAATTACTTACCATAAACTATATATGTGCAAACTTATTGACAAACTATAGATAATTTCTCTAGGGAAATAATTTTGTGTCCTTTTGTTTCATTATTTATTATTCCACAGTAATATTCCTCGTGGCAATTTTAAATGAAAATGCAGCAAAACTATTTACAAACAAAAGTATGTCAGATAACTAATTTTTATTTTGTTTTTAAGGCATTAGAGTAGGAAAAGGATTAAATATCGTCCGTATTTGTAAGAAATTAAATAGAAGTAAGGATATTCTTAGTCCGAAGATAAAAAATACACAAATAATTTAAATAATTAATAAAACTAATAGTAATTAAAAATAACTCGAATATGTTGTAACTAACGAAATTCAACTATGGTGAGAAGTATACCCTCCTTTTTCGTTTACATAGATTGTGCAATATATCTAGTATAAGGGCACAGGGAAATTTAGAAAGCATTTATTTATTAATAAAAAAAATTATTATAAAAAATTACTTTATTTAATATAAACATAACTTTTTTATATTTACCCTTAATTGAATAAAAAAAAAATTAACAATAACTATTTTCTCATTATAGTGGCCATTTATTTTCAAGATATTAGCGTGATCGAAAAAAATTGTACAATTTAATAAGTACAAAAAGTAAATGTACACAATTTTACTTCACAAAATAGGAAGAATGACTAATAAAATGATGTAAATGTTACGCTTAGCACTAAAAGAAATACCAGACCATTAAGATCTCTCACGCCTAGGACATCCTGCAGTATCCGGTAATAATTAATGCATCAAAATTTGTAGTGATAACAGCACTACATGTGCAATATTTTAAATTTAAAAATAAGGCAACACTTTCTTTAAAAATTTAAAGTTTGGTTTTTACCAAGTTCAGTATTTATAAATTCAAGAAAATTCAAGAAATATCAAGCTCTCCTTCCGCCTCTCTCCCTCATTTGCTTTTAACCTTCCTTTCCCCTCTGGACCTCTTCCTTTTTTTCTGCTCACTTAGCTATTTTCAGACTTCACATTTGTAAATCGTTCTGATTGCAGCCCAGTTAATGATAAAAAATACTAAATACTAAAAAATACTTACATAATTATAATTTCCAATCCACATACATGTTGATATAGATTAAACTATCTTAAATAAAAAACAATTGAATTTGGCTTTAATTTGTTTATCTTATCGCTACGCTTCTTATTTAAAAAATCTGGTTTTTCATATTTCCACCTCAGCCTGGAAATTAATCACTTCCAGTGATGTTCGCAGTGTGTTGGAAAGTTAATTATATATTTTCACCCTTTTCATATCAGTAGTTCATTTTAACCGCAGCTTAATTAAAAGTAATAAAAATGTATACTTTTTAGAATTAAGTGAAAATTCTGAGATATTCAAAAGGAAAGCTGCATATTGAAAGAAACTAAACTTAAATTCATATCGCTGTGTCTTTATTCACTAAAGTGATCAAACGGTATTATATACATTATCCGTTTTTGTAAATTGTCATATATTATATAACAGATAATATATTTCATAATGTAATTACAGCAACAGTGTCTACGTATTCGGAATGTAATGAAAACGAAGAAGCCTTCATTCGATTCGCATCTGTTATCCTCCATGGATGATCCTTGCTTAATCCTTTATTTGGTTTGGATTACATTGACACCTTTCTTACGGTCTTACATAAATTATTCCTCCTAGTTTCGAGAATACATGAATAAATTTTAAATCAAAATCTGTGGTTATGGCTGTTTAAATCGTTGCGTTATCTCTATCTGATCCTGAAAGTATCATATAAGACCGCTAGTGTTGTGTTCATTTTACGAGTACATCCAATAATTTATGTTCTTATCTCATTATATTTATAAGTAATAAACCGTGATCACATTATTACATGAAAAATAAGTAGGAAAATAATGCATTACATTACTGATATAAATTTACTTGAATTTTGAGAACAAATAGCAAATATTTTAAATAGAAATAATATATTTTAAATATTACTCTTTAAAAATGATACACGGTTAGCGAAATAACTAATAATAATTCTTCTTTCCAAAATGTTCTAACTCTTAATCTAAAAATATTTATGTTGCAAAAACTAAAAAAAATACATAATTATAAAAATTCACTTTCCTTTATTAAATTCTTGATAAGGTTCGAAGTCCCTAATATTTTATAAGTTAACGTATTTAAAATATTTACTTTTCTCTTTCAAACCTCAATCTAATAATATTAACCTTATTCTTACCTTAAATTGGTTCTCACATGTTACCACAGACTATTTTAAGTGTAACGACAACATTATTCAAAAACGAAAAATTCTAAGACATTCATGCAGTTTTGGTGCGTAAATCGTTTTTTTTTTGCAACCAATCAAACCAAACAACAAATAATGCTTAAACTTAAGCAACAAGCAATGAAAACATAACGATTAATTGCTTAGTAACGAATAAAACAGAAGCATAACCCCTTACTAAAGAACATTCCATAAATTTATAAGATATAAATAATACAGTTTGGTTTTTTGTAACACAATAACGCATACATTGGGTCCGTACGGACCCGAGTTTAAATGTCGGAAATGCAGAAATTAAACGTACGTCCTGTGTCGCAATTGAGCGGACACTAAGGTGGTCAAAGGTACACGGAGGGAGATAGCGGAATGGTAGAGTATAAAATATTTATAGCACAGACTAAACGGGTTTCGTCTCGGATATCTACGGGTCTGCATAGTATTCAAAGTTTAATGTCGCATATAATGGTTTAAGTTAAATTAAAAAATGTTAATATTTTATTATAAATTATTGTACAAGTAATTTTATTCTTCATCTTTTAAATTTTTTCAATTTATATTTTTTAGATAAAGCTTATGTAGTAATTCATCCAAATATAAGTACTCACAGCAACTGATTTTTAAATAAGAAAAATGACAAATAGATGACGAAATATTTCCATTCAATTCTTTGCAGTTGTTTTATTTCTAAAGTATGAATATTATATCTAAAATACCAAACAAGTTTTAGCTTCCTTTAAATATGAAACGTGAATCTATCGGTCTATATAATACATATTTCTTTAAGTTTACGACCGACACAAAAACACCGAACGGGCATTATGTTAATATCGCATAGAATGACAGGCCGTATCACAAAACAATGTCCGTTTTTACAATGTCCGTAAAACGAACTAACTCCGGTCAGTTGTTAAACTCATTTCGGAGATAAACCTCTGCAATGCATATATTGTTAGCAGCCTTTTGTGACGTATTTCGGTCTCAACTCTGGAGAATATGGGACAGTATTTTTCAGAAACTTTTATATGTAATATCAATCGAAGTGTCTAGTTTGTTGGGAGCATATGTATTAGTGAACGGATATTAATTACTGTAAAGTTTTATGGGTGTGTATGCAGTTCGCAGTCTTCATTCTCTCAAATTTTTTCCCATATATCATATGATATCATTTAAATGATATTTAGTAAGCTAGTTAATTGGCTGTTAATTGTTATCATAAATATTATCGTTAATAATGTAATTGAAATTATTTATTAACATAACTACTGCTAATACTATCCTGGATACTTTGATCCATTTACTTGGCATCGGCTTTACTCATCATTTTTTTCCATTTAGTACGGTTTTGTGTTATTTTAGTGTTAGGTTGGCTTTCTTTAGGTTTTCTCGACTATCGTCAAGCAAATGAAGAGTGATCTTCCACGTCCTCGCTGCGTTGTTGGGAAGCTTAGCCTAATTTTCACCATGTTATCGTCCAGAAGTCTCTGGATATATCCATATTAACGTTGGTGTTTTTCTTTCATTATATCTATTATTGGGGTGAATTTAAAACAACATTTTTTGTATTAGTTTCTAATTTTATCAAGTGGAGCGATACAGACTAACTAGCGTAACTTGCGCTTTTCTCATGTGCAGCTTGGTTAGCTTTAAAGTTTCTCATTCAAAACTATAGGTCTTATAGCTGCTTTATTGATGTGGTAATAACATAATAATTCCTTTTATTAAAATAAATTTATTGGGCCATATTAAAATTTCAACTGTTATTTATTATATTATTAGATGATATTTTGAGAAATTTTGACCAATAAAAATTTCTGCTCTGCTCAAATTGCTAAATATAATAGAAAAGAAGAATTCAAACACAAGAAACTGAATATATAGAAATACACGAATGAAGCAGTTAATAGAAAATTTAATAAGTTGCCCGGAAAACAAAAGAAAAGAGTTTCACATATTTAAATGTTTCTTTGAAAAATCATATGTTTGATACGTGTTAGCTTTAGTCTGATTTAAATGATTCTATTTTAAGTAAAAGGGGTTTGAAAATCTCGGCATATATTAACATATTATTTTATATTCATTCGCAGTTAAACAGCTTTCGCTTGCAAATAAATTTACACTCAAATCATATTCAAAAACTTGACTATTCTTTTACTTGGATCCCAATTGAAGTTAGTATTACTTAGAATATTTCGTCTTGCTACTGAAATGAATGCAGAGGACAAAACTCTTTTTTTCATTGCAGAATTACTTCACTTTTGCAGACGTAATTTTTAATCGAATTCCTAATTGTGAATCTACAAATTACACATAACACACACAACGTAAACAAATAGCCACCTAAATCATTTTAATAAATTTTAATTAAATATTATAAGTTAAGATAACATTTTGCTTTTAATATTTAATTAAAAACTTCAATAAGTCTGTGTGGTAACGAAAATTTAATAATATTGAAAGATAATAATAGCTTCCCATATTATAAAACGTGCCATAATCAATTTTTGATCTAGAGGTCTGCTTGTAATTTGAAACTTTTCCGTTTACTTTAAAGTTTAAAAATTTCTACTTAGACGAGGTATTTTAGATAACAACGTCGAATTCTGTGGTAGTTTCATAGAAACTTGTAGCAGGTATTCTTCTGTTTTAATTAATTAATATCGTGCGTACAGTCCTTAATGTTTCTGGATCGGTCGTAAGTACATTGTGAAATTTCTATACTTTAAGCAAAACATTATACACTGTGATCAAGCTATGAAGAGGCGTTGTAACAACGACTTACGAATTTTGAAGGAACAGAATAACTAAAGCAAACAAAAAAATTTAAAAAAATTTAAAGATACATAATGTTTTTAATTTTTCTGACATTGTAGCCTTTTATAAAGGTAAAAAATTATGTTTTCATTTCTTTTCCTGATATAATTTAGTTACTGTTTCTTAATAGTTCCCTGAAATTTGATTGCTCTTCAAACTGTGGTAATGTCGAACTCTGTCACACATTTTAATACAACTGATGGAATAGGTATGAGAAATAAGCTAGCAGAATCTACTGAAATAACTCATGGAATATCCTAGGATACTTGCCAAAATGTTGGCCCCAAAATCTGCAAGTACGTATATTTATATAACTTTACACTGCTTGACAAGAGTCAATCAGTACAATAATAATACATTTTAAACAGGAGATAATAATATGTTGCATTTTTTTAGTGAATAAACTGTGCTTTTTCCCCTCAATATAAAATATGAAATGTAAGGCAAATGTGTATTAACAGAACTTATTGAAATCACTCGTAAATTACTTCAGGATACTTGCCATGACTTTGGCCATAAAACCTGCAAGTACATATATTTACATAATTTTGCACTGATTGACAAGGGTCAATCAATACAATAGTAATACAATTTTCAACAGGAGATAATAGGATGTTGCGTTTTTAAGTAAATAAACTTTTTTTTTTCCACGTTAACATAAAATATGAAATCTCCACCCAAGGCCAAGGTGTCGTAATACTACCTCGAAGCCGGCATAGAATGCTTGCCTTCTTGCGAATAAAATTCGCATAATAAAACTACATTATCTGTAACCTTGCGCGTAGAGTGGTTATAAAGATTCCTTAAGTGCGTTTGTTTCAACTATTAAGGAATAAGTACCTGTAAGCAGTGTAAGTGGGCTGTAAGGAAAAGTTAACGATCTACTCACCGCATGTGGTCGGACAGTAATTACTCTTTTTTGGAGTAAATGATAATTGCTAACGCTTCTAGGAAAAGATAAAAATTTATTAATCTTTATTGTGTATCTACTTTAATTGTTGACCTTTTGAATTTCTTGAGTTTATAGCTTACATTGATATGGATAAAGAATTAAACAATTGTTATGTATTTTTAATTAACAACTTAATTGACTTTACACTATAGAAAATTCCTCCCACCTGCAAAGCAAACTTAAAATACGGTATGCTGGAGTTAAAGAATTATTTCGATGAAATTTGCTAGTAGGTTCTTTCTACAATAAACTTTAAGGTAAAATTACTTTTGTGAAAAAAATATAACATTTTGAAATGTAGTCATTTTTACGATTCCGTAACCAAACTAACAACCCTTATAGTTCGACTGTCTCGCCGTCTGTGGTTTGCAGTCGTTTTACAGACTACAGAGTATATTTAAGTATTGGTATACGTATTTGTAATGCTTATAAAGTTATGAAATAAAATCATAAATATGGTTTTTTGGGGTATTTTTATTTCTTCTATACGCAAAGTGGGGGGGGGGGGAGTATTCGCATACACCGCTGTGTAAGATGTCGTTAAATAATGTTGTTAACAATATTGAGGGATTGACGTGAACACTTTTTGATCCTTTTTGAATTATTAAACCTGGAAGTGATCATTTTTATTAAACTTAAGTACGCTTTATATACTAAACCATTATTTTTGAGTATCGTAAATTTATTCACAGCAGTAGGATACATAATGAAATTGAAAAAAAATTATCATAGCTAAGAAGACTCTTATAGTTTATGAGCAATAGTCAATCTACTTGTTATATATACTTAGGTTTGTAAAAACTTCATAAAAATAACTTAAATTAACTGTGAAAATAATTTAATTTTTTGGAGATTTGTCTATTGAAAAGCGTCGTCACTTTTTGCTATACCAGCCTCTGAAACCAACTTATATCGGATCTCTCCATTTTCCCACGGAATTCCAACTGCACAATTTTCCATCTGCACAATCGCATCTGATTGCGGTCACACCAGAGGGCAATTTGTTTATAATGGCTGAAAGGTCGAAATAGGTGGTAGTTATCTTTTATAGTTCCTTGTATTTCGGTTTTTTCGATTAGTCTAAAAGTTTAAACTGTGTTAAGCTATTAATTTTTTATCGTAACGAATAGAATATTATGTATCATTAAATGTGTGGGTAAATAAATAAGTCCATAAATATAAAAGATTCATTTTATTTTAACAATAGTAAATTTTAAATAGTGAAAAGTACTGTAAATGAAATTATTTTAAAATTACTACTTCCGCCTATTTAACATTTTGCTAATTTCTCGCTTCACAAGATGTACTAATATCATTATTGTACTTAAAACAGTTATTTAAACTTTTTTTCTTTTTAAACGTTTTCTCCTATGTCAGTACGTGAAAACCCATTTAAACAATTTTGCTTACATAAGAACACCGTCATTGCACGATAGGCTCTAGGAAATTAAACTGAAAAATTAAGTCTTTTTTGTAAATGTGAAAAGTGTAAAATATAGCTCGTGTTCCGGATTTTATTTTAAAACCTTTAAGATGAGGAATGTTTTCATGTATCTCTCATCTCTCCGATGGCACCTCTCCGTCAAATGTTTTTTTTTAATTACATCGGCATTCATCATCCGGTAATTATCCCCAAATACGTATGAAACGTTCACGTTAAAATATTCCTCGTTCTATGTCTACAGTCAATTTCAATGTGAATATAACTTTGGTTTGATTTTCTGTTTACTTAGTGCAAGATTTAAAGTATATTAGTGTAATGTGAGAAATCATTATCATCTACATACTTATGTATATGACTATATGTATTTATATATATATACATGTTTATATATATATATATATATATATATATATATATATATATATATATATATGAAGAAACTTTCCCCAAAGTCCTCAATATGAAGGATTATAAGGGCACACTTTGTCTCTGAATACTACAAAGGGCTTATCAATCACGTGATATGTTATATCACGTGATTGATAAGCCAATATATAATAAATAATTGGATTATCAATCAAGATAAAAATATAATGTATATCTCTAGATATGTCCAAATAGGTGTCAAAAGTCCAGCTGGAATATCTCAATGTTTTAACGGTAAAGTAGGCGTTCTCCAATGGAGTGCTTTAAGCCCCCTTCTACAAGGTGTCTCAAATGAAAGTTCTTATTTAATGGATCGATTTAGAAAAATGTAAGCCGTTTATCGAACCAATTTTTATAAGACTTTTATTTTATTGAATTACGGAGGCAACTTTATGACTACCACCCTTAAAATCAGAATCTATAGAAGAACACATCAAATAGGAATCAATATAACATACGCGTGATACGGTTTCTTTTATCTTTTCGAGTGATACAAACGCACCGGATGGTTATTGCAATAATATTGATTCGAAATAACCAGCAATGTAATAAAGACGATGTCCATTTTACGGCAAACCATAAAGTAATCTGACTCTCTTTAGTTTCGAGCCCAATTTCCACATGCCGCTTTCAATTCCCACGGGTAATCACAAGTTGCCATCTCGAAACACATATATATGGGATTTTACAGCGATATCCATTCCTGGCTCCATAAAGCGGTAATGATACTAGCAAAATATAATTAGTTTGTTTAAAAATAAAATTAAATGTAAATGTTTCTTTTAGATCTCCGTTAAAATATTTTTATACAAAAAATCTATGGCAATTACGCAAAAAAATTACTTCATAGTAAGTACATGCAACCTCTTGATGATTATTAGCAACAAAATGTTTAATTAAAAATCCATTATATATAAAATTACAAATGACCCTTGACATTACTACTTGACACTGTAAAGTTATTGAACTCACCACAGCAATATAAAGAACGGACGAGATACAAGATGCCATAAAAAAAAGTAAAAATAGGAAAAACATATGCATAATTTTTGGGTAAAATAAAATAATTAAATTCAATATATTTCTGATAATCAAAGATTCCTTGGGGTGTTTCATTTCATAAAGGGAGTTGCTTTATTATCAACACGTAATTATTATCAACACGTAGTACCAACGATTGTAAATTGTCAGGCAGTTTTTCACAGTCGATAATGTAACGTTCATGTTTAATAATGTTCTTCATTATTGACAAATTATTTCAGTAGTTTATGAGGTTTAGTTGCAATTTCCTCAAGGGGTATTAAAAGCGTTAGTTTTATTGATTCTTGTTTAATAGAAAAGTTTAAGTTCAGAGTTGAACGAAAAATAGTGTTTTTACATATTTTGGAATAAATTCTTCCTCGAAAACGATTGTTAACGAATTTACTGTGCCAATACCCCACACATTTTGAACATAGAGCAATAGTTACTGGAAATATTTCTGACGTATCCATATTGAAGCATGCCAACCTACACGTAAGCAATATATAGTAGCTTTGTTTACCGCAAAATACAAATATTTTTCAAGCTATATCATCCCGAAGCTCGAAGTCGTCATTCCGCTAAGCTTAAATGCACATTGGCGTGTTCCCATTTGCCGTTCGATGTAATTAACGAATAAAATACGAAGTGTGTGGAACAATATAAGGAACGATTAATCTTGATAATATTTACGAACAACGCATTGTACTTTTTAATAAAGATAATATTGTAATTGAAAACAAAACCGTAATACTTTGCAATTGAGAATGGAAGAATTTCAAAGAGTTCGCGGGAAAACTTCATAGATTATATGTAAAAATTTAATGGGAAATTAAAATACTTGTCCACCTGAAGATGTTGTCATAAAATGAAACCTAGGTCGTGGTAAAGAATTTAAATGAAGTAGAAATAATATTATATCACGTAGTTTCATTTAGTTCTGAAAATATAATTCAATGGTTATTGTTCTATTCTTATAAAACCCTTTTTGCAGACGACCTTCAGATACTATCAATGAACAAGTGCGCGCCAAATATTGATACAGAGTGGAGTTTAAACAGACTAGGGAATCTCTAGTATGAAGTAAAAGCAAAGGTCGAATACAAGAGATACTAGTTTTCCCAAGAGAATGACATGTCATGAATATGAACTTATTACGTGGAAGGTCTTTTATTTCATTCTTTCCTAAGAAGGTATTTATATGATGAATGGAATAGGCTGCGTACTGCGTAGAAAAAAGGAACAAAGCGTTCGTAATTGGTTTGTTCCTTTTTCTCTTATAGTAGGTGAGCTACTAGAAACAGAGACAGAAAACTGTGTATTTTGTAACAGATATCTGCCAAATATCATACTTTAGTACGTCCGATTCCTGAAAATACTTCGTACTCTTCCCGATTACAGTATACACACCCCATCTCTGTTATGTGCAAGGGAAGCTAATAAAAGCGTGATAAAAGAAACGGGGTTCCCCCCGTTCACAGAGTCTCGTTAATAATAATAGAGTATAATTAGATTTATGCCTCGAAACTCCATTAAACTGAATGTATTTGCAAATGTTTTTTTTATTTTATTGAGTTTCTAATGTCAAAAAAATTCCCCGTAAAAATGATCGCAGTTTTTTTTCTGCGTGTTTCCATATGGATTCATCCTTATAAAGGACATCTTACGGAGTAAAACATATATTTTAAGGTGTTAAGTTTACGTTCCTTTCCTGAAAGTTACCTGAATGTTTAAGGGACAGCATAAATACTTGAAAATACTTGAAGTTATGATACAACGATTTAACTGGAAAATAATTATTTTCGCTTATAAATGTTGAAGGTGCTACTGCAAAATGCTGTGTCAACCTAATTTCGTTGGTATCTACACTCGATGCTGCTTTAGAGCACAAGTAAAATTATGGTTAAGATACGACATACCAAAAAAATTAGGATGAATTTTTGGCCTCTAAAACGGATAGAGCTCAGCTTCTGGATATTTCCAACAAGGGAGTTAGATCGCTCTATAGCTTACTTTCTTGCAAAGAAATAAGTCGCCTAAACGCATCGACAATAATATGTAGAGATGAAGTTGATAAGGGCGCTGAAGAAAATAGTGCTCATTATTAATTTCATATATATAATGAAAAGTAAGTAATTTTTTACTTAGTTATATTTAGCATATTTTTTAAAAATTACAAAATTTAATACTTTTTGTGATTTTTAGGTGCACTTATTTTTAAATAATTAATGGATATATTAAATGTGGCAGCCGCATTGTACTACTAGCTATATATTTCAATTTTGGGTGGCAAATTCATAATTAGCAACATTGAAAACTATTAAAACTTTATTTCTCTTTACAATTATTCCATTTTAATATTAATCATTTTATTTACATTAGTTTTTTTTATGTCTGTTTAACGATCATTATAATAGGCAAATTTTATGATATGATTTTAAGAATTCCATAAAAAAAATTGTGAAAATCCATTAAAGATAACCATATTCTGAGACTTAATTTTTTCGGAGTAATTGCTCTCGATTATAAATGTTACTGCGCGAATAATATACTTATGTGAAATGAACACCAGCAAATAGCACGAAAGAAAAAACAGACATTTTAGACAATAATCATCCAGGAAATTTTTTCAAAATCCGGAACTTCTTATATAATTTAATAACTAGTAGAGAATAACTAAATATAAATGAGGGTAGTTACAAGCATAGTCCGGAACTAATTATATGTTTGTATTATGTCGTATGACAAATACGAGCAAGTTCATCGGTCCTTATATATATATATATATATATATGTGTGTGTGTGTGTGTATGTGTGTGTGTGTGTGGGTGTGTATTTATGCGTGTCAATTTCTTTGAGAGAAAGAGAAAATTAGTACCAATACTTTATTTTAAAAAGTGGTAAAATATTGTAAATAAAAGTGGCAAGAAATGTTTATAACTTAGAATAAACATTATAAACAATAAGTATCGAAGATGTAAATAATATCTATTTAAACAATGACGACACATACATCCTGTATGTTGATCTACATCATGAAAATATTAATGGTTAATGGTGAATACGTCAGATATATATCATACAAGGGTGGTTATAACTTAATAAACATAACGATACCTTCATGCTTTCCTGTATTCTGTATATATCCTGTTCATAGTTATCTATATACCCACTAATATTCCAGTAATTTTGGATATTTATTTACGCCTTACTATCCTTACCTACTTATCTGGTAATATTGCTAGTTGTTTTAAGAAATTGTATTTTAATGTACATACTTAGTTACTTACCTACAAATAACATAGTTCTTCATGCTTTTATTACCACTTATGTGTTATGTTACAGTATGTACATACTTATTACCTACTAATATCTTAGTATTAACATATGTTAACGGAAATATACACACAGGAAGCTTACTACCTTTAGTGTATTTTGGAAGAACCAAACATATTTTGAGAGACCACAAGAAAGGAATAAAATTATAAAGTCCCGACGCGGAGAATAATGAAGTCGAATTATGAAATAATAATTCAAAATAATCAAAATTAAAAATATAAACATATATAAATTGGCGTACTATCCACTATTGAACTTTCCAAAACAATTTTTTTTTATTCTGAGGCGAAAATATCTGCATACGGTTAGCAAGCAATTAGCTGGCTCGCAATGTTAATAATCCTTTGTATTGTGTTGTACGAAAGTAGCATCCTACCTTATCATTGCCGCTGCCAGCTGACCCACGTTTTTATGGATGAATTTATGCAAGTAAAAAATTAAACGTCGTCACATACTTTTACTTTACGAATATTGCTTACGAATGAGCCTTCATTTAGGAATACATAATAATACAATGTGTGTAAATACTTTTAATGCAATTTTGTTCCATATTTGAAGTTCTTAGCTGTAAGTAAATTAATAACTCAAAAGAGAGTGACCAGTAAATGTTCGAAAACAGAAAAAAAATTCATAAACAATCTTTAATCAATATCCGGTATGCCTATGGTTATCCCTGGTATGCTGAAAAAGAGAATGACGTAAACCGGGAGTTCCTGTAACGGCGCTGTAAGGATTAGCCCATTTTCTACTTTCCTGGAATTTAATGGGACGAAACTATAGAAACGATGAGCACAGTATTTATATCTAACCAAATTGAAAATAAAATTAACAACTCTTGGATATTTTAATATAAACATATATATCACACAGAAACAATTTCGTTGTAAAGTGTTTGATATTTTCCTATGAACACGTATAAAGACCGTGCTGAAAAACTATTTCAAACGTTACTACATTTCTAAGTATGTGCTTTATATTACGTAAAAAGTTTTTTTCTGAATTATACACATACATTTAACAAATTCCGTAAATTTTTTTGCAAATTAGTCTGAGTTTAATTAGAATTATCTCGTTTACTGCATTTCTAAATGTTTTCAACGTCTTGTGTATTCATAATTTTAATTTTTTGTACTGTTAAGCCCTGGAAATTGCATATAATTCTAAGTTGCCTAAATCACGATTTTAAAACATAAATCTAATTTTTAAAGGTGTCTCTAAATATTTAAGAAAGTGAATATAGATAGACCGACAGCGTTGTCACAATAATATGTTTGTATTCGGTTACTTCGGTACGGTACCACAAAAAAGAAGAAAATATTATTCGTTTTCAAATATTTAAAGATTCCTTTTAAAATCCTAAATAAATTTTGCTATCAATTCCATTATTTTGTTCCCGCATCTAATTTTATCCTGTTAGATAGACAGAATATTACAATGCGCACCGGAAAGAACTCGTCAATTTTATATAAACTGTACACAACTGCCGTATGATATGCGACGTTTAAGCTTCAAGCCATGTTTCCGTCGTTAGACTTATAACGACGAAAACAAAATCATAACCACGGTTGTTACAGACATTGAGTTTACCAAAGCGGTATACTGTTTCATAATTTTAGGAAGATATTGTGTCACATATTGTATCACATGTAAAATATATCTAATAAATATTAAAACATTTTATGCCAAAATATTTATAAGATTCTCTGCATCATATTCCGAGATTTTTCTTTTTGAAGCTGTTTGTCGGAAAGGTGAAGTTTATTTAAAGTTCACCATACTTGTATCTCTGCTTGAACAAACCTGGACCATGACAATGAGACTGCCGCAGTAATTAGTGTATTCTATATAAAATTTCGCAAAGAAATAATTTATTATGGTTTTCAAATACGAAAATTCTGTAATAAAATATTAAATTGGAGTTAATAATATGAATAAAACATTAATTTCTTAAAAATTATGGGAGGGAGAATTATTGGAACGATATTAAAAAAAAGATTCTTTTTCCCAAAAATATTTGATTTCAAATAGGGTTTTTCAACTCGGTACACTATTTCGTATTTTTATCGGTTATATACTGTATCGCCAGTTGAGGCAAACATATCTTATAAATAGGAGATCTTATAATATATATAATTGTTCTTTATTGAGGTTGCTTGTCAAAAAGATGAAGTTTATTTAGGATACTTGTATCTCTGCCCATTTAACAAACATATCTGGACTATGTCGATAAAACCTGCAGTAATTGGTGTATCCTACTTAAAACTTTGCAAATATTTATTATAGCGTTCAGGTACAAAATTTCGCAATAATTCATGACAGCTTTCGTATACAAAAGTTCTGGGAAACAGGAAATGAAATATTAAATTTAGTTACATATGTGAATAAAAGACGACTTTCTTAAAAAATACTTGAGTGATAATTTTTAAATCAGTATTAAAGAATATGCCTTTTCCGAAATTTTTTCTCAAGAGTTTTTTTTTAAAAAGGAAAATTTCATTGGCACAAATATATAATATTTTTGTTGATGATTAAAAGAAGCATTTTATGTGAAAATAAATAATCTGTAAAAATATATGAAGATAATTCTGGAGAATTTCAGAACTATCGTTTTCTTTACATACACACACATGCATGCGCGCGCGCGTGTGTGTGTGTGTGCGCGCGCGCGTGTGTGTACGTGTGTGGTGCGTGTATTTCCCTTAATAACACCAATACACAATACAAACAACACTGGGCAATCAAAAACTATGAATTTAAACTTTCCGACTAGTGCTTGCCACAGACGTATTAATTAATATTGTAGATATACATGAAGAGATTTGCAATAATGCAGCAATTTACTTTCTTCTGGCGTTCCATTTACTGTTTAAAATGTTTTGTTAAATATTTTATAACTAAATGGAACAATTGTTTACATGTTAAGACATTTTTTCTATCTACATATTTACCCAAACGCCTTGTGACCTTTATACTCTTCCATGAAAAAGAAAATTTGCTCTTCACATTAAGATTAAACTCATGGGCCTTACATCATTTTAATGATCTGAACAATTCGTTAACAAATACAAGCTCATATTTCATAAATCAAATTTGTATAAAAGGCAAAAGCAATTGTACAGAATGAATTATAACCACGCGTGTTACGTTGCGAGTGTATAACGTTTCGAGGGAGGTTATTAATTTTATTTAAAATATCTTCCCTTTATGTTTATTTAAATTGTGTTTGATTTATGCAGCGAATGGTAATTCCACGTTTTTGATATGTGGCTTTGATGTTATATTCGTTCATATGATCGTCGTAAAATGAATTTATGTCAGCTTTCATCGCGCTTTCAGTTAGGTGATTGTGAATTTAATATATATGAACTTGACAAATTTAAATTTATGTGCACATACATTAAATAAACTACGCACTACGAGATTTCCGTAGCACCTCTTGCTACGAGAATAAATTAAATAAAGAGGTTTGTACAAAATTATTCATAATTCTCATAAAATATTCATTAAGATTTCATTAATATTTTCTTATAAAATATTCATTAACATTTAAATTTATTACTACAAAAGTATATTGCCTCGCATATATTTTATAGGTATAAGATAAACCAGATGATTTCCCATCAAAACTGACATATGAAGCGGAAAAATTTGTTCGTTCATTTGTTCTTGATAATCTCTGGAAATATACGTTCTATTTCAAAAAATGCTATTGTTTTAGAACACTACGATTCACAACATTAGACTAAGAAGTTAAAAGTGAGAAACTCTTGAATTTTGTAGGATAGAAGACACCAAATATTCACACATAATGTCATTTAATGATTACATCTTAATTTAAGCCAACGATAGTAAACTATATGCGTCACACTCCGTTATTGCGATTACGTCATAACAAAATGGCAATATATGTGTGACACTTCGACGTTGCGATTACGCCATAAGAGGTCAAATAAACATATTAATATCTCATTCAAATTCAAATCAAAAGTGGTGCGGAGAGGACACCTAACGTTTATAGTTTTTTTAACCCTCTGAACTTTGTAAACTTTGAACTTCTGATTTTACTCCTCAAAAAATTTCGTGCCAGGCGCTACATATGAAAATCGATTCTTCGGGAGTAAATTCTAAAACTGAAGAACCCTATAATCAGCCCTTCGAAATGAATCCTTCACTGGAAATATATGTAATTAAAAAAATAATGTTGTCTATATATATAATAACATTATATATAATAACTTGTCTCCACCCCCCCTAAAATTTCCATATGAACGTTTTTGAGTGTTAGCTATTGAGATATGTGCGGGTTATATATATATATATATATATATATATATATATATATATATATATATTTAATTACAATGCCATATTGCTAACACGCTGCTTACCGATAGACAAACAGACATGTGAATGATATTACGGGGGTTCCGATTAACCGTTTGAGATACGGAATCCTAAAAAGTGATAGAACTCGGAGAACACTGCTTGAATTTTCCAAGGTTATATAGTTTATTAGACATAGTTTATTCATTGACAATTTACAAAAGTTTCTTCTTTGCTATTTGGCTGAGGCTAACCTAAATATAGATATAAAAAAGTCTACGTATTAAAGATAATTTCAAAACATATGACCACAAGGATATAATACAAAATAACTCGACCATTCTTGAAATTTTCACCTGCCTGTCTATTTATAACGTATCGTATAAGAACTGCTAAACAAGTTTGAAATTAAAGTTAAGGTTTACATGTTATTTTTACTTAATAAAATATCGGAAAATTTAATAATAATGTCTTTATTTTCATATGTCCATTCTTGAGTCACGTAAACATTAATTATTAATTTTAAATTACTATGTTTTTTATCAGTATTAGCTCACGTAATGGCCAAACATAATTCGTCGACATCTTTCAGTTTGAGAACATGAGAATTATAGTTACCTGGCATGTTGTTATCTGGTATGGCTCTGCCAGTTAACGTTAATGCGAACTTAATCTGCATTTAGTTTCAAGAAGTCTTGCTAATACTTTTAAATTTAATATTGGTATTAACCCGAAATAATGACTAAGGAAAAGACTATAATTTCCTTCTTTGGATCTTGCTTGAACCTATGCTTAACTGTATCACAGGAAAGTGTATTTTTACCCATCTTTATGCTTATATTACGCGTTGGTCACTCTCTTTTCTTCCTAAATAAAATTCATGAACAAAGGGCACTCTAACTTTTCCTAGTTAAATTTACGTATTTTTTTTGTTCATTACTCACCCATCTAAACCCAGTAGCTAACTAAACGGAAGATGAAAACCGTGTTCTTTATATCGCTTATTAGAGATGTTCGAGAAACATCAATGACATTCTGGAGATCTCTTCAAAAAGTACAATCCTAATACATTTAGATAAGCTTATTTCTTTTAGACCTAAGCGAATAAAATGTTATAACTACCTGCATCATATGGATATCTCAATTAATACGTAACAAATTAATATAAAAAAAATAAATAAACCACTTTTAAATTATGGGGCAAATTTTTGATGTGAAATATTCAACGCGTTTGGTTTGGAGTTAAAACGTTCTGATGGGAGGTTGCAACGCGTCATTAAACCAGCTTCGCATCTTGTTGGATCTTTCAGACTTGATTCGGCCAGCTTCGCATCTTATCGGCTCTGTTCGACTTAATTCGGCCAGCATCGTATCTTGACGGCTAAGAGTGTCATAAAATTATATTTTCTATGCATTATTTGTAATATTTATGTCATTAATTATTTCACAAAAATAAAGTAATAAAACTAAGTTAATATTTTATTATTAGCAATTATTTGAATATTTGTTTTTTTTATTTCAAATTGTTTAAATATATATATATATATATATATATATATATATGTATTTATATATATATATATATATATATATACATATATATATATATATGTATTTATACACATATATATGTATATATATATATATATATATATATATATATACTTCACTATTAAAATTTAAAAAAAATTTGATGTTCGACACAAACAATAAGGATTGTATTATATGAAGAGTCCCACCTGCAAACATTTATCAAATTGGAAGTGAGACTATTCGCTTTTTTAATAATATTTCCTATTAGTTATATTTGTGTTTTAAAAGTACCGACCTTGATATATGACAAAGTATCAGCAGTGACATTTTTGTTTAAATAGTTGAAAAGGAATTTGGTGACAAACCTGAAATAAAAAAAACATTTTTAGTGCTTTAAATATTGTCACACTTATGCTGTCTGTTCTCTGGTACTTAATGTTTGTTTGTTCATTATATTTATTCAACAATTATATTTTCATCATAACGAGATGAAATATTTTTCTTTTCGTTCTTTGCACAAACAAAAAATCCTGAATTATTTGTAAATCAAGTAATTTCACCTTAATAACATATATAAAGTTTCATTATAAAAAAAGTGACCAAGTATATATTTATATTTATATAAGTACATATATTAAGTACATATGTCTGTCCTGAAAGAGTTTCCGCAATTTAACCGAAATAATTTAATTGAATATTTCTAAACAAACACTAGAAAAAACATAACCAATTTCTACCTAGTAGCACTTAGACCACGAATTTAAAATAACTACGAAAAAACTAAAAATAAATTAAAGAACACTTTTTTTACATCTGTAGAGCTCGGGTAAATTATTCATGTAAAATAAAAAAGGAATTTTTTTGCGAATTTTACGTTGATTGTAGTTTATAGTATTTTGATTTTCCGTTCAATGCATAAAAAGTAAGCCAAGTATTCTAAAGTTATATATTTTTATGTTATATTAATATGACATTTTACAGTTGAAAAGCTATTATTATTAAAGAAATTATCTGAAACACGTAATAAAATACTAAAACAGTACTGCTACAAAATCGTAACGCGTATTGACAGAATTTTTTTGACAGTTGGATCACAGAAGAATTACAGCAAACATCCATTTACGTTTGAATTCTTGCAGTTTATTTAAGCCTGTAAAAATAAAAAGTAAAAGTACAATTACTAAGTCCACTATTTAAGACAATAAAATTGTTAAATATATTTTTGCCTCAGTTTTCATCCGAAACACTAACGTATTTTTATTTAAACAAGAATTACTTTCTGGATATTTTAAAAAGATTACACTTGCATTTGTCATGTCTTGATCCGAAATGTATTTGTTATGTGTTATATTATAGCTAAGTTTCTACTAAGCAGATGCAACTTTCCGTGTTTAAAAGCTAATAATTAAAATGTAACATTAATCAACTCAAATTTTTCAAAATAGAATTACTTGCGTTGAAAGTTGATACACTGACTGATGACAGCGGCCGATGATACTTCGCTGCGTTTACATTCGTCGAGTACTGAGTTATTTTTTGTACTGTTTTCCAGTATCTTTATTATCCCTTGATATTAAAGGACTGTTTATATTTAAAGATTTATTAATAATTTGACGAAGTGCATAGTATTTTTCAAGTAAATCAATATTTATATTACGCGTGACTTCATAAAATAATATTTATACATTGCTAATTTAGATGAAACTTCTAACTTTTCGAATTTGTAACTTATTTATTATTGATTTGCAGATACGTAAGTTTAGAAGACGGTAAAATTTTTTATTGGATGTGGAAATTGGCAATCTATGTACAAAAATTGACCAAATCATTTCAAATTAACAGAAATTTTTCCTGAATCCTTTTGTAAATTATTATTCCACTTTGCATTCCAATAATATGAATAAATGTACATAGTTTTATCATAAAATACTGACAAAGTGCATAACGAAACTAACTCTATATATCCTTAAACTGTTGACACCATTTAACTGAAATTATTTAATTAAGCATTTTAATCAAGTAACTAGAAATTTCAAAGTAACCGAATTTTTTTTTAATTATTAGTAAGTAAATGTTTATTCATATTTTAACAAAGTAATATAAACTAAAGCACAGAATTTATTACTGAAAAATCAGACAAATATATTTTACAACTAAGACCCCTGAAAAAATAATTTAATTAAAAATTTTCTGACGGGATGATTAAAAATTTCAAATTAGCTTAGGTTCCTTTTCTGCGTTATTAATAAATGAATAATTTTCCATATTTTACTCAAGTAATATAAATAAAAATGTAAAGTCTTATTTTGAAAAATGGGTCAAGTACATATCGGAATTTGTGTATATCCTGAAATAGTTCCCGTAATTTAACGAAAATAAATTAATTAAACATTTCTATCCAAATGCGTAAACATTTCAAATCAATTTTGAATCTTTTTTCCGAATTATTATTAAATATATTGTTTTTCCTCTTCTACTCAATAAAATAAATTGAAGTACACAATTTTATTGCAAAAACCAAGCCATATAAGCTTAGCGTGATAAAATAAAAAAAATTGTCAACCGTCATGGAACGCCGGGCAGACGCGGAATATCTAAATTTTTTTATATTATAATAGTGAAGTATATATTCATAAATAAATAAATATAGTATATATATATATATATATATATATATATATATATATATATATATTATATACTTATAGTGAAGCACGAACAATGTTTTTTTTGTTTCAGGTTTGTCTACAAATTCCTTTTGAACTATTTAAACAAAAAATGTCCACTGACATGCTGATACTTTGTTATATAACAAGGTAGGTACAGTTAAAACACAAATATAACTAATAGGAAATATTATTAAAAAGCGAATAGTCTTCAAAATTTGATAAATGTTTGCAGATAGGACTCTTCAAATAATATAATCCTTATTGTAGTCCTGTGTTTTTGTAGAGTATTGGTTAATTGGCATAGTAAGAATTTTTCGCATTTAAAACGAAAATAATATATAACATTTTTTGTTTGAACATTTAATAGAAGAAAACAATTTTTCAATATCAAGACTTTTTTCTTAATTTCAATATTTTCCCAATAATAATTGTACTTAATGGAAACTATAAGTGTAATTATTATGGAGAAACAGAAGGTAAATATAAACAAAAACAGAACGTCTACACAAGTGAATTAACATTAAAATCATTTCTTCTTTCTTCGATACTACTTGTATACATCACGATGGTAAAATTCAAGGCTAAATAAGTTGTTAGACGCATTCTACACGTCCTCAAAGCTACATACATGTACATACGAGTATATAGCTTTGATGATGCTGCGTGGCGCTGGACGGATCCTGCAATGCGTTTAAGCCTCATGGTAACAACGATGTAGAATATCTCCAAAATGAGATAAGATACAAAATTTATTTTCATTGTAACCGCCTTATTTTATACTCATGAACAATCAAATTTGGCATGCTATATCAATTTTACACATTTGTATAACGTATTATTTAAATTTTTACAATACCGAATTATTCATAAGACTAGATAGGTTGTTTTCTGGTTAATATATCATTTTTCTGGTTATTCATTTTAATGTTTTGAACAATTTTAATAAAATATTAACTAAATGCTAAAAGTAAGTAAAAGTATTATTTATATGGAAAAATATTATCACGTCGTTATTTTAAGAAATAATTGTATCTAAATAATTTTGTTGCTAGGTTATCTTTGATGAGGTGTGTTACATTTTTATGTGAAATAGCAGTATACAAAGTGCGATTAGAATTAAGCAGTTTTTCTGTTAATTTGTTTTTTTTAAATGAGTTAAACAAAAATCTAAATCAAACCCTTTGCGGATTTGTATCTCTTGTAGCCAAATATATTTCATATATTTTACAGCTTCAACACTAATTGGTTACACGTAATCATAAAACATTAACTGGTTATATGTTACACGTAACATTGCTAAGTTGTTTATGATAAACAAATCATCAACGAAAACATACCAATCACAAACACTTTCATATTTCTAAGTCTACATAAATATTGCTGCACATTTGTCAGGTCAAAGAAACTCATGTTTAATTTGAACTTTAATTGCTGTATTTTGTGCTTCTATAAATATTTCTTCACTCTTCATGTTGCCAAATTGTGAAATAAGTAAGATCATGGTATGTGAAATGCGCCCTCAATTCACACTTGAAAATTTTACTAGAAAAAAAATTCGTTCCGTAGCTAGACTATGTTAATCGAAGATTATAATGAAAATAACATTCGGTACTTATCGTACGATATTGCAGTATAAAATGATATCTACTGAGGGACTCTATAGTATTATGTAGCGATAAACTGATACTATTTGGTTAAGTATCTTCAAATATAATTTTAACAATTTTCAATTCCATATTACAAAATTTTACATAGGCAAAAGATACAAGGATTATCACTCTGCAGGATGCAGGAATAGATGGACAAGGAGACGTACAACATGAAACTACAAGGATTTCGTTTTTGGCATTCCCAACAGAGCTCTAAAATTTATCTTAAATAATTTGGTCCTGTGACTTAACAAAAATATTATAACTTTTAATTCGAAGATCATTAATTTACCGTTTGCAATTTTACTAAATTTGTCTTGCCTAAATTGATAAATTTAAAACTCATTTATTATTACTTTACCAAAAATCGTTATAATCGTTAATCAATTTTATGATCAAGTAGATACGCATATTATTTATACAGCGCGTAAGCATAATATTTATACAGCGCGTAAATTTTCAAAATAAAATCGGCCAAATTGGTACAAGATCATTGCGAAGAATTAGGTTCCGTAGTTACATATATATATCTACGGACCCTTTATCAGTTATAAAATTGTTAAGGCAATATAACCAAACTTATTTTAATTGAAAATTTTAATAGAACGTCAGGTCACACTAAATGTTAATTTGAGTTTCGCAAAATTAAATTAGAAATTGAGAAATATAAATAGAACTTCGGTTTCATTTTAAAATACTAATTCAATAATACTCCACTCGATCAAATACATGAATATACGTAAATCACTAGAACTGGGGCATATATAATCTAATCCATACGATCACGAAGTGTTTGCGTGGAATGAACGTACTAGCGTGTGTCATTCCGCAGATACCTTTTACAAAATACGCAGCTTTCTCTATACGTTTGCTACTACAATAGTAAGAGAAACAAAGCGATTATGGACGAACACATTATATCCCGTTCATTGTATAAATCCCCCCTAAGGGAAAAAAAAGAAATAAAACCCGTTCCACGTAATGGTCTCATATTCGTTATATGTTACACCCTGGTTAAGCTAGTATCTCATAAATTTTATCTTGTGTTTGTTTCATATTGGATATTCTCTAGTCTTTCTAAACTTCTTTCCGTATCGACATTTGACGCGCATATGTTCATTCATAGTCTTCGAAAGCCCATGAGAAAATATTTTATAAAAATAGAACAATAAACATTTTTTTTGTAGTTTTTTTAAAATTTTATTCAAATAGGTGAAAGATAGAAATATGTGAAATCCCAGTATGTTAAAAGCAAAACAATATTGAAAACTCTATGACGAGTTTTTACGTCGCGTGCTCACGATAGGAGACTCAACGAGCCAATATGCTTTGTGCACGCAGCCTAGTATTTCACAACAGCTATACATATATATTATTTTCACATTCTCGTATCAAGGTCACCCAGTACGAAAAGATGCTAATATCGCACACCTCTAATGTAGAGAAGTAATGGTACTCTTATGTTCCTTTAATGGAGATTCATTAATATTTTTTTCAATATTTCGTTGAGATCTACATACGAAGTATCTACCTGTAGATTCATGCACATAAGCCTAAACCTATAGTAATTGTAAGACCGTGACAGATGGGAAAATGGATTTGATAAAACTATGAAGGTTCCTATTTTCGTTACGACCATTAAATTTCTTACCTATCACTTAAAACCCATACTATATAAAACCATTAATATTTCTGTTATTTCGAATTGATTAGAAAAACATAATGTTTCATATACTAGAGAAAACGAAATAGTTTAGTAACTTTCTAATTTATTATCTCATTTTCTTGAACTAAAGGGCAAATATGTCCAAATCAGTTTTACAAAAAAAAAATCAATGAAACTTTCTGCCAACTAGATGGTTATATACATGGACCTTTCTTCTTGATTTATTTTATTTCATTGTAACTTTTATCACGAAGTGCCACGTTTCGGAAATGTATCGTAATAACTGGCTTTAACAAAAGATAGTCGTAATCAAAAGTCGGCAACGTTTGATATGCGATACATCAAAAAAAGTCTTGTAATAATTTACGCAAGTATCTGGAAAACAGCTTTTCATACGTATATCTGTTTTCGTAATTACAATATTTTATAATTTTTTTCAAAATGTAATGTGTATTTAAAGTTTTATATTTTGGTTCCTAGTCATTTCTCCTCGCTTTTTTCGTTAATTTTGTTATGTGAAACAAATTTAGTAACCTCAATATCACAGCTTAAAAGTATTATAATTCTAGCCTACTTGTCATTTTATATGCATTACATTACAATTCAATTACATAAACTTACATATATTCACGTATATAACATAAAGATCCCTTTTTACATGCAAGTTTCACGGAAATATGACATTTTAATAAAATCCAATTTCGAAACAAACTTTATTTATATTTAATTTGACCTCATAACAATATAACAAAATTATATATCATGTGATGAACTGATTAGTATAGACAGTACGGTATTTAAGCTCGACCCTATGAATTATTAAATAATTTCCACCCTTTTAGGGATCAACCTTCCCGAAACTGTGCTACGATCTAGGTGTCTTAAATCGCTTAAGCTGTATTGTCTGAATTGAGCTCAACTGTACTTCGAGCTATTGTGCCTGAAAGGTTTTAGCCTAAAAATGATATCATAGGTGCTGAGTATGATAAATTATAGTAATGTAACCATTTACAAAGAAAAGATTAAAATTATATGAATAAAATTATAAAAATAGTAACATAACAATATTTATTTTATGGGAACTTGAAATAAAACTATTCTTACGAATTAGTGGGCAAATAATTAGAGACACATATGACTTTGTGCAGTAGCACATACTGTATATAGTTTAGATCTAGGTTATTTGGGGGCCATCTGGTATCGACATGGATTTCTTTGTAAAGTTTTGGGTCCTTGCCGTGACTGCGCTGTATGTTTTGGGTCCTTGCCGTGACTGCGCTTTATGTTTTGGGTCCTTGCCATGACTCCGCTGTATGTTTTGGGTCCTTGCCATGACCGCGCTGTATGTTTTGGGTCCTTGCCATGACTGCGCTGTATGTTTTGATCCTGTTGCTCTGTTATATTGACGTTTCCAACATCAATATAAAAGAGAATTTCTTTAGTATGAGCAGCATTGTGTCTTGTGATATTTCCTTTTGTTGATGTAAATGAAGAGTGACTTCAATTTCTTTTTACAAACCCCGATAAATAACCCCAAAATGTTAGAATGCTGGCTCCATGTTTCACTTTTTTTTGTATATTATATCAGCGTTCGTATAATCTGCCATCTGATCAATGAAATTTATCTCGATCTCTTCAGAAAGCAACGTTGGTCTCCATTGAGATTAAGTTAATGTTCATCTTTCCTAGCAAACGCCAACCATGCTAATTAATATTTCCTTTTCATGCTGAAACTTTTAAAGCGTCTCTTTCGTACAGCTTTGCCCGTACTAGCCGTCATCGAAGCTTAAGAAATGTCATCAAAGGAGTACTTGCTAATACGCCAGAATTTTCTTCTAGCCCAAATACTTCCCCCTTAATCAATGTGGAATATGTAAAATTTGCAGAGATCTCTTTTAGTAATTGTTACCATCCTAGAATCTTTTTATGAAATTATTTTTCTCACACTATTCATTTTGGGAACAGGTTCAATTATATTCTGTAGTTTTTAATACAAATCATATTTTTTTAACAATTTAACCAATCTACTTTTTTATGGTGTGATTATTTACGTCTATTCGAATTAATTATTTCTTTTGCAATAACAAATCTGCTTATATTAAGAAATTAATTGTACGTATTTTATTGTAAAAATTAAACACATTAACGGCATGTGCACATTAACGGCATGATACTGAATAATGGAGCCTAATTAATTAATCCGAGTAAGAAAAGCATTTTCTTTTTAAAATTTTGAAATTAGAACAAAAGAACATTAATGTCTGTAACTAGATGATCATACATAAAATGAAGTAATGATCGATCAGTGTGACTTTTCTGTATACTAATTATTAATATATATAGCTATTTTTTTTTTCAACAACTATAAACTCCAAACCACTTTACTTGATAACGGTATTACACAATAACAGACAATGACATTTATTTTAGTTGACAAGTAAAAAACTTTGAACAATAAATTTTACTAGGATTTCTGTCGGTCCCTAATTTGTTGACCACGACTCTATTTATTATGTCAAAATAAAATTGTATTATTTTAATTGAGTTTAATGGATCATAAAATATTAATCAATGTGGTGACTTGCACCTTTCACCCGTTACTACCTCCGCCACAAAAACACAAGTAATTAAGTAGTTTTTATACACATACACATTTAAACATTTATGCACATTTAATTTTATGTAAAATTCCTATTAAATTATTTCTGAAATTTTAATTTTTAGGACGAAAATGCATTGCCTACTATCTTTCACAGGTGCATATTTAAGAAAAATATTTTGTTATGTGGTTTAACTACAAATTAATGTCCTTCTGATGTTTCTTTTCACGGTCTTACAGTACATAAAACCTTGCTTTTTGCCAAATTTCATGATTCTAGATCAATGGGAAGTGTCCTGTAGAATTTGATTTATTTGTGAGTATCAAAATATGTGGCTAAATGGTCATATTTTGATGGTTTTTTCATTGCGTTGATTTACAGCTTGATTTTTTATAGTGACTTGATACCTCCACCCGTTGGTGAGGAAAAGGGTCTTAACAGATAGACAGACGGATAACGAAATTATCCTATAAGGGTGCATTTTTTCCTTTTGAGGCACGGTACAGACACACACCTATATTTTTTTATTTAAATTTTTTAAGCCATTCTATTCTTTGACGTGAAAAACAAAAGGATTAAAAATGACTATATTTAAACGCGTTATATATACTTATGTGTATTTGTATATACATTACGTTTGAATAAATGTGATTGTAGGGGGCATTTGAATAAATGGGAACTTGCTTCGTTTTGAACATGAAAAAGTATAACTTTATTCGCATTCCTTGAAGACAAATTATGTCGTGATACATAACCGTGTAATAACGTTGTTATCTCAAATTTTTGCTTTCAAGTCAAATAAATTTTTTTTTTTTTTTTTTTTTTTTTTTTATATCCTGCTACTTAGCGATCTGTTTGTTTCAAACAATAATCTAATGTGTTGTCAGATTTTCATCAGCTAAATTATTCTTAGCAAAGACATGCACCCAACGGTGCAATCCTCATATTTTGTCCGCGAATCTTGTCGCAAGTTCAGATACGCTATTCCTCTTAAGGCGGGAGAATCTTAGACTGCCCTCTCCTTGAAGTTCAGCAGCTAGTTCGTTCATATGTTGGTCCAGTCTGAGTTGATATTTCTTGCTGTTTATTTCAATTTCGTCCTTCACAGTTCTCAGATTTAAATCTAGGTTCACATATTTGTTGCTTATGTGGGATGGTATATTAAACATGGCTCTCATTGTTTTACTTTGGAACCTTTCAAGTATTTCGATGTTACTATGGCTGGCTGTGCCCCAAAGCTGAATGCCGTAAGTCCATATGGGCTTCAGTATCGTTTTATAGATAGCCATTTTACTGGAATCTGTCAATTGTGATTTACGGCCGATTAGCCAGTACATGCTGCGGAGTTTGCTGTCTAGTTGCTTCCTTTTAGTCCATATATGTTTACGCCAAGTGAGTCGACGGTCGAGGTGCATACCCAAGTATTTGGCGTCATCTGATTGTGGGATCGCTGTATCAAAAAGTTTTACAGGTGGGCAGGTTTTTCTTCTAAGTGTGAAAGTTACTTGGGCTGACTTATCTGTGTTGACTTTAATACGCCACTGCTGGCACCATGCTTGGATGAGAGAGATATGGGATTGGAGGCTTTCAGATGCGGAATCGGGATTATCATGTGACGAAAGAAGTGCGGTATCATCTGCGTATGTCGCTGTGGTAGTGTTGGCATAAGTAGGTAGATCTGCTGTAAATATCAAATAGAGTACTGGTCCCAGTATACTACCCTGTGGAACTCCTGACTTAATTGGGTGCATTTCTGATGTTTCGGAGTTATATTTCACTTCGTAGCATCTTTTTCCAAGATACGATTTAATCAACGGAAAAAAGGAGTGCGGTAACATTTTTTTAATTTTAAAGAGAAGCCCAGTATGCCATACCTTATCAAATGCTTGGCTAATGTCTAAGAAGACTGCGGAGCAATATTGTTTATTTTCCAATGCTCTACTTATGACATCAACCAGCCTATGCACTTGCTCGATAGTTCCGTGGCCCTCTCTAAATCCAAACTGATGTGTTGGTATTATATTTGCTAAGTGTTCCCTCATTCTGTTAAGTATTATCGTTTCCAGTAATTTTCCAATTACCGGAAGGAGACTGATAGGTCTATAAGATGACACTTCTTGAGCAGGTTTACCTGGTTTCAGTATCATTATTACCTGTGCTATTTTCCACTGGCTTGGGTAGTAGGACTGTCTTAAACATGCGTTGAAAATAGCGAGTATGAACAGTATTCCTTTTTTTGGGAGGTGTTTCAAAAGTGTCGCGTCGATAAGGTCATAGCCAGGGCATTTGCCTTCCTGGAGTTTTAGGATTTCCCGCCTCAGTTCATTTGGTGTCACATGCTTAAGTGGTAAGCACATTTGAATAGGTGTCTTTAAGTACTCCTCTATTTCATTGTCCAGATATTGATTACTGCTGGGAAACGGTTCAAAAACTTCATGTAGGTGATCAGCATATCTGTTAGCTTTTTCACTATCAGAGCGAGCCCAGGATCCCGTTTTTGTTCTTAGCGGTGTGACTTGTTGTTTGGGACGCTTTAGGTTTTTGGTAGCTTTCCATAACGAGTAGTTTGTGTCACTAGTATGTGTCAGTTTTGTGAGATATGATTGTAGATTCTCATTTGCCAATTCTTTGATTAGAGTTTTAAGATGTTGTGTGGCTTTATTTAAGGCAGTCTTGTCTCTAGGATAGTGAGTGTTTTGCCATACTCTGCGGAGTCTACGTCTTTCGTTTATACAATCCTTGATGAATTCAGGGTACACATGCTCTATAGCAGTTCCCGTTTTGTGATGGGATGTAGCCCTGTTTGCAGCGTCATGAATCAGTTTGTTTAGTCCTTCTATAGCCCGTTCTATTTGGTCAGACGTTTTCAGTGAGATCCTGAGCTGTATTTCCGTTGTGATGATATCCTGATATTTTTTCCAGTTAGTATTCTTATTGTAGATTTTAAGTGGTACTTCTGTTAGTAATATCTTACTATATACCCTTAGAACAATAGCAGAGTGGTCTGAGATAAGGTCAAAGTCAGGTTCTGTTTTAGTGTTATTTATTGCAATGTTTCTAGATATGAAAAAATCCAGCAAATCGGGTATTTTTCGTGGATCTGTCGGCCAATAGGTAGGTTCTCCAGTGGACAAGCAATCAAGATTAAGATCTTTCACAGCTTGATAGAGCGACCTTCCTCTAGTTGTTATAAGTCTAGATCCCCAGAACAGGTGTTTAGCGTTCCAGTCGCCCCCACTTATAAAGCGATGTCCGAGTATAGAGAAGAAATCTTTATATTCTTCTTTTGCCATCTGGTGTTTAGGAGGGCAATAAACTGCAGCAACGGTAATGTCCGAGCTATTGTCATACACTTTAATAAGAGAGGCTTGTATCTTGTCAGTTGAGAAAGGTTCAAGCGGGTGATGTTTTATATTTGATTTTAAGATCACTGCCGTTCCTCCATGCGCTTTTCCCGATGGGTGGTTGGTAGCATAAACTGTGTAGCCCTTTATTGAGATATGGCTTTTGATGGTAAACCTAGTCTCAGATATTAATGCCACGTCAATCTTTTTCATGTGTAGAAACATTTCCAGCTCTAGTCGTCGAGCGACCAGTCCGTTGGCGTTCCATGTGACTATTTTAAGATTTAGATTATTTCTTAGTCTGGCTGCTAATAAGCTGGATGAAACGATCCATCATGTTGTCTACCATGGTTAGCATCATAGTTTGTATTCTGTTGAACATTTGTTCCAAGATGTCACTTAGTTGTTGCGTTTGAGGTAATTGGTCTGGCTTAGTGATGTTTTCCATTCTACTTTTAGTGATTTCAGCGTAAGTTGAGGTTGTTCTATTATAATTTTTGAATTTCCTTGGCTGCAAATTGTCCATTTCAGGCATACGCTTAGTTTGGTTTGTATGTTTATATGTTTGTTTTGGTTGGATTTTCAATAAGTGCTCTTTATATTGCTTGTATTTTAGGCATCCCCTGTAACTAGCTGGATGTTTTTCTAGACAGTTTGCACAAGTAGCTTCCGTTTCCCTTGTTTTGGAGCAGCTGGTGGTTGGGTGGTCGTCTCCACATTTGACGCATCTGAATGGTCGGTAGCATTGATTTTTTGAATGACCGAACCTTTGGCATCTTTTACATTGTAGAATTTCCTGTTTCTTATAAGGTGCTTCAAAAGATACTTTCATATGATTGAGGTATTTTATTTTAAAAATATCTTTATTGTTATTCTTTGGCTCCAGGTCTACATAAAATAGGGGTAAGGGTTCTTTTGTGTTTCGATGACGTACATTTACGAGTTGCCTTACTTCGTGTCCATGTGCTTTGAGTCCTTCTTTTATTTCAGAGATGTCTTCTGAGCTATGGAGGCCTCGCAGAACAACTCTATAAGGTCTTTCACTTTTTATCATGTAAGTATAATGGCTGATATTGTCTGTGATGAATTTTTCTCTTATCATTTTGTATACTTCTATACTTACTGGCATTACTTTCACAACGTGTCCTGACCTGAGAGTGGTCATAGTAAAATTTCCTTCTGTTGTTATTCTTAACAGCAGGTTTTTAAGGGAATTGATATCCAGGACCCCAGTTACAAAGATTGGTTCTGGTTTTGGTGGCTTTTCTGTTTCTATTATATCCGGATTATATTCCACTTCACCTAATATTTCAAATAAATAGCCAAGAAAATATTTTATTAACAATTTTTCAACAGAAATCGTTCACAATAATTTCGTTTTGAATTATAATTAGTTTAAGATTAAAAAGAAAATGTTTAGATGCATTTTGGTACAGTGTTAAATTGTAGGTAAAGAGTATAAAATGGTAACAAATACCCCAAAGCAAACGTCGATGCCTCAAGGCAAAATATGATAGATATTTTTACTGCAACATTGGAATTAGTGAACTTTGAACTATCTGTATCGAGTAAATAGTAGGACACTACTTCTTAGAAAAAAGAAGAGGAATGGAACGGGTTTTATACAAAGTTTTTTCCTCATAGATAACTTTAATAAAAACAATTCGTAGAGTAACATCTACTAAAGAAATATTATCCAAAAAAAAATTAAATATCTCTGGCAAACAATATACTAAAGCATTCACGCCGGGAATGAATAAAAATTTTATTTATAAAAATTTACAACGTAATGAAATTTTGTAAGAACAATAAACAAGGTTAAAAAGGACTGAATGAAAAATTAATTCAATTGAATGAAAAATGATACTAGTTTCACATAGTAATCTATACTATATAATATACAAAGGAAATAATTTGTTTATACGCACTAGCATATGGAATAACACGTTCAATTTAAAAAAATAATTTTGTTTTAGACAGCTTACTTTAAGGAAGATTATCCCGATTATCGATATCGATTATCGATATTGTTTACCCCGATTATCAATATCGTTTAGCGAACGGAGCGGAGATATTTTGGGGAAAAGCTGAGAGAGTAGTGTAATTAAGAAAATTATACGCGGGTAAAATTTCGTTGCCCAGTTAATATCAAAAGAATTTTCAAAAAGCTTTAAGAGTAGAACTCACACTAAGAAGGTTCTATAAGGCATAAGCAAACACGAAGGTACGTGATTTTTCTATTAAATTATTTACAAATATTAATGTCATTTTTCACCATATAAATATATTTCCTGGTTTATCTTTCACAGCTGGCTTGTATTATATATCGATTATTTCTCAAAAACGATAAGATTTAGAAACATTGCTTTAGTTTTAAGGCAAACACTAGAGAAACTTCCAGTAACGTTATTTTTATGTGATGATATTATAGGAAAACTTAAATATTATGAAGATTCCGTTTTTTTCTTTTTTGAGATACGAAACCCTAGAAATTGATAATAAAAATTTTCTAATTACACCAGTAATGATTTTTTTTAGAGACACGTTAATGACCTTACCATTTTTTCCAATGTACTATAGCGTTACCATAATTTGGTGACCATCCACTCATATTGTATTAAATAGAATATGTAGGAAATATATATATATATATAAATATATATATATATACACGTATATATATATATATATATATATATATATATATATATATATATATATATATATATATATATATATATATATATATATATGTATACACACATATATGGCTGTGTGTTCAATAATTGGTCACTGTGCGAGTGGATAAATCGTTACCAATGCTGATGTCTGATAGAGCAAAGGTACTCGACAAATTAATGTTAATATACGTGGTAATAAACTTAGTTGATAGTTATTTAAATTGCGATCTGCGTGTATTATCCAGTGTTACACAACAACATAAGCGTAATTATATTTTAGGCAATAAACGCACTTTGTGTAAATGGAAATGGAGATAATTTTTCGATAAAAATATTATTTTACTGAAAAATTATTTGAATCAAATTTTCATTTTCATAATGGGAATATAAATGAAAAAAGCAGGATTTGCAGTTTTTTTCGTGAAAACATCAATCGTATATCGGGCCCTTCAGATGCCGCCGGAGTTATGTAAGCGCGCTTATGTTACCTAAATTCGCTGTGTTTTAGGTGTCATCCTCTTTGATATCTTGTGCTTTATACCATTGAGCTTGATGCTTGTAATTTTGGTTGTATTTAGTCCTCAAGTATTTAAAGAAAAGTGGGATATTTTCAAACTTCCACAAAGTCAGAGCCTCATATATTTTTGAATTTTTTAAATCGTACTTGGAGTAAAAGATATTAAATTGTATGCACTCCCTAAAATGTCAGTTGGTTGACTCAGATCGGATAATTAGTGTCTGAGGAATGTCGTCTGTAAAGTCGAAAATCGTGTGTTCACTTTGAGCGTGCGCAATTACATCGCCCTACCGTCACGAATATCAAAACAGTACACACTGTCATAATTCCTCTAGAAAACTAAGTCCAAATGGCAATCTATTTAAGCCAAGTCAATGCAATTTTAAATTACTTTGAGAGAAATTGTCGCCTGTGATTCTTGTCGGAAGTGATTTCTTCCCGACACTTAGCAACAATTTTAAGGACGTTCTCATGCCAAAAATAAAGCTTAAAAATCATTGGATTATACAAATTCAGTAGTATACATCATTGCGTAATCAGTTTCATTAAAATGTAGCTTATTTCTGAAAATCCATTGGCATATTTAGTGAGCATCGCGTTTTAATAACTTATTACGAAACGAGGGCAAGCCATTTAACATAATAATAAATAAAAGAAAAGTTAATTAAATAACGTAAGGCTGGAAATTAAAATTTCCAAACTGAGTATACTCTTCTCAAGACCAAAGGATTCACTACAGTAAATAAGACATATTAGCATGCAATTACTCTATGCTTTACACCATAAATTTTACACCTTATTTTATACTATGCTTTACAAAAAGAAAATCAGTTTCGACTCAATAATTTAGGTCTTTTATAGGTCATGTCTACTTTGTACTCCCTATTCGTTAGCTACATAAACTACAAAATTAATAGAATTAATACCCACATTAAACTAAAACTTTTTCATAAAATTAAATACTAATTCACTCGATAAAAATAAATGCTTCTGTGCCTCTCTAATTTTGATTAATTAATTAAGCTGTATTCAATTACAATTACATCTGAACGCTGAAGTTCTTTGAAAATGTTAATCGGCGTAAAAGAAAAACTGATTAATTATATTAGGTGAAATCGAATCACTTGTCATTAAAGAATTCCCTAAAAGGTTTAGATCCGCTCAACGCTCGATGAAGTATTTCATCTAATTATCCTAAATTTTACTTTCCAGCAATCACTCGTGACTTCGTCTTAATAAACTGTAGAAAAAAGGAAGTGGAAGTGATACTTTGTAATCAAAACAAGCGCGACAAGGAATGGAATTAAAAAGTTGACTTTAATTATTTCCCAGCTCGGCCCTGTAAAACGAATGCGCTCTGATGGGCGGGATTAAATTTGTTGTCGTAGACAATTTATTCGCGGGCCAGTTCTCGTGTCAGAACCGGATTGATTATACTTTTCTTTTCTTTTATTTTTGTCCAACCTTTATACCTAGCGATACCCTTTTCTGTGTCGAGATAAATAAAGAACTCCCCATTAGGATAGTTGGATCATTCAATGATGACAAAGGGAGGAAGGTTTGTTATATTGGTCGTTAAGAAATCGAAATGGTTAATGTGACCTAAGTATAGTTTCGTTACGGTCACCAATGAGTAAATAATATTTGTAACATCTGCCTACGTGGTTGTATTTATGTCAAGTTTTATTTTGCGAAGGATATAATATTATAAAAATATATTTTCAAGCTATATTTTTAATGGTCTGCAGTTTAATTATGAACGAATTTTTTAAACTTTTGAGAAGGTTTATGTAACTTTTAAAAACCTTTAGCCTGGTCTTATAAACTTTTGTAATTTTGTCAAGTGCGTTCGTTTATTGGTGCATATGTTGATTACAAGCTCAAAGTAACTATGATTTTAGATTTATTTGCGATTAATTTTCCAGATAGACATTTCGAATAAAGATTAATTTGCAGGAAAAGTAAGAAAAAAAAATTACTTGTAGGCCAAGGCGATTTTTTTCTCGCGCACGCCAAGTGAGTAGAATATTAATAGACAGCCTTTTGAAATAACAACCAAACTTATGAAGATCTTTAGCCAAATGGTGGATAATCGAATCTATATAATTTCATCAGGTCAATCTCTCCATCTTTTAGTTTGTATATCATAGTATGGTAACTCTTACCATTTAAGTCCATTCGTAAAAATGAAACTGTTGCTGATGAACTGGCTGTTGCCCTTTTCTGAGTTTTTTCTGTTTCTTTTTTATCATTAATCATATTATCATACTTTGCTTTTATTGTTTTTTTTTCTATTGTAATTCACAAATGATTCTTTTTTATTTATCTTCAATTTTAAATCTTTCAATAGGAATTTACAAATATGGAAATATATATCTTATTTGCTTAAATAATTGTAAGTGAATATAAAACAAAAAAGTGGGGGCGTTTGAGATATTATATAAATGTATAGAGTAACAAATGTCGAAATCTTAATGAAGATATAGGTATCAAAGATATAATTAAAACCAGAAAATTGCAACATCTTGAACGGACAAAACAAGATTTGCTTTATAAAGTGATCTCTCTCAAGCACAATGCACTTTTACTGGCTTGACTCAGTATTGAAGAATAAAAACCTTATCTTCCTTTATTTTTGCATTTTCTTTTTCTGTATGGGTTCTCAACCGTCTCCGGAAGTTTTTGGATTTTTGCCTCTTTATGAAGTGTATTTACATAGTATGTTATATAATACGCATAAAACGTAATAAACTTCACTCTTGTCATGAGCATCGTGCCCGGTACATTTCTTTTTTGTACAAAATTTGACTGATACATTAAGCGAAATGTAGGGCAACACTACTGTTAACTAATAATATTTATATAATTTTTGCCCGGATTTATTTTTGATGAATGAGTATTTTCTTCAGTATATATGTGTACCAGAGAGAATCGACAGTCATCCCTGGCTACGCTTTATGCTGATACATAATCCATCAAAAACATTAAAATAATTATAATGGAAGTCCTCGGTCATTTCGTCTGGTCTTCGATTACTGTGCTATCGGTCAAAATACGAACAATGAAAATATGGAGTACGTGGTTAACATTATGTTTTGAATGCTTCGGCTAACATGAAATTACATAATGCGGTATTATATTCACAAATAAACGGTGAAACTGATCAACATATTTTCCACTAGTAGGCATCTGATGATCACATTTACTGACTGCAAAAATCGCACACAGTTTTTTTACGTAAAACGGAAAAAACTCTAGCTACAGAAATAAAGTTGCGTCTTTCGTCAGTTCATAAAGATTTCCAATATTATATTAATTTTTATTATTTTATGTTTTGCATTCCTAATATTTTACGATTTTCCACACCATATATTCTAAATTGCGATTATAACGGCTAAATTACAAATATTTCATCAAAGGAATTTTTGCAGGCAAGTATATTCACTAGCCAAAAGCGAAATTTATTTAGATAACATTTCATTTTCAACACTTTGGTCCTATAGGCCATAACCTAATTATATATGGGGTATCTTTTATTCTGGGATTCAATGGTATTTTGTATATAGGTAATACATAATATGTATGTAATACCTATATTCAAAATATCTTTGAAATCAATTTCAATTTTATTATGTCATTAAGCTATACCATAATGTATATATATATATTTATATATATATATATATATATATATATATATATATATATATATATGTATATATATATATATATATATATATATTTATATATATATATATATATATATATACATAAATATATACAATAATTTTCTCTCCACAATTTTAATAAATCACTGTTTTGTAGCTTTGAATAATTAAGTATTTTATTACCAAGGATGTTCAAGGAAGGCGGTTCAGTATGTACAATTTGATTTTCCAAATTTATTAAATGCTTTGTTAATAAAAGTCTGCATAAAAGTTAAATTCTATTTAAAAGTCAAGTACTCCACAAATTACACAAACGTACGTCCAAATTAAAGCTAACTAAGCAGTGTAAGGATGCAGCTGAGGTAAGCTATATTTTCGTAAGAGATGTTAAGTGACCCCTTCTATTTATTCTACCCCGCCCATTCTATTAGTGCTCGCGCTGGGACCAACACAAATGTCGTGAGTCGTATAATTAAGGCGCTTAATAAAGATGATTAAGAGCTAATTGAGAAAGTTCCCGAAGAACAACAGTGCGCACCATTGGATACGTCCCGATGTCTCTTCAAACCGTTAAGATGATTTCATAATTTCGCTATTCTCGACTATTAAAGGAAATAATGTCGTTTTAATTCCAAAGTGCGAAGTTTTAAACGTTTCGCGAATTAGCAAACAGCTGCTGAATGAATACTTATTATTTTAATTGAAGGGGAGTTCTTTAAAGATTACGTGCTGCGATGAGTTTTTTTATTATTTTGAACGGAGTTTAAATGAGCATGTCCAGTTTAGTCTCAATTCTAAGAAATTTGAATTTTATCCTGGTGATATTTTTATTAAAAGATTTTTTAAGAGTAAAACCTCTAATTGCCTAAATACCTGGTCATGACACTAAATTATGTAATTCAATATCTAGAAGACTATTTCTGGGAAAATATATATTATAATTTCTTATCTTTAAAATTATATAAATCTAGACAGTAATAAATTTACACATTATATCTTATCATAAGTCAACTTGCTTCCAATTATTTTTAATGAACACTACTTAGCGCCCATTGGTCGAAATTTGACCGTAATGTAATACATTTTTAAATTTAAACATTATTGAAGTTATTTGCTCAAAGAATATACTTCTATGAAAATCTCTACTCTGTGCGACTGTTTGACCACACTCCATTATATGTTTGACGTTGACAGTATGAACGTAAACAATTTATCTTTTAATGTATTTGTTACATGTAATTTAATGTATTTGTAAATGTGTATTTTCCTTATTTAAAAAAAAATATTTTTACAATAATATTATGCAACATGATATTTGACTTAATGGCTAACAGTATTAACCTGTCCAAAGAATACAAAAATCACATTTACGGCGTTTTGCAATTTTACTACTTACGAATTAATTGACAAGTTATTTAACAGTTGTGTATGTAATTCGATATACCGTCTGTATAACTTCTCATCCAACAACAGCTAGTTTAACTTCTACTTTACATTTATACACCCATCTCTATGACATGTTACATATCTACATTGCTATAAAGAGCTAATCTGATCCTTATGTATTATGCAATGTTAAATATAATAACCTAAGTTGTATGGCAACCTGATAAATTATTTGTATGGTATATTAAGTTCTAAACATTGCATAGTTTAATCTTTGTACACGTTCAATATACTAAGGCGAATATTCGTCTCATGATTATTTGCAGCACATATAAAACCTCGTTAACATTAGTCTCTGCTTTTGTACTAAACAACATCGTGTTTTTGTGTCTGGAGGGAATAACGCGCTGTATTGCCTCAGCCACGTGACATATTTCCTATAAATGTCTCTGCTCCACTTGATCGCGTTTGAGCACATGAATTTTTTTATGAGGCGCGCGTATCCAGGATAGATGGCTACACACCCCAAGGTCGCCTTGTTTGCTGGGACCCAACAAGCGAGGAGTCCCACTATGACGTCGTCCAGGAATACTTCATAGCCTCGTCTTTTGAAGAAATCCTTGACTCCCGCATACTTGGAACGTTTTTTCTCACTTGCTCCTGCGAACAGTGTAAGGCGATTTTGGAAGTATTCAAATATCGACGATGGTAACAGTCTTACTCGTGTCGTCCGTCGCCAAAAAGTTGAGTCTCAACTGCCCTTTGTAACCTGTAACGGTTTAGTTGATGCGTACTCTAGTCGTGGACGATGGTCTGTACGTCCTGATAATTGGCTCCAGGATAGCATTATGTGAACGAGTGATTCCTATGAGGTTGTAGTGACAGTGACGGAGCACACATGGTACTGTTTTTATAGGTAACCGCATCTCCGAAATCTTTATCTCCAAAATCGAATTGTCTGATTCCATTCAGGGGGACTCAGTCAAGTCGGGCTTGTAACTCTACGAATCTCATCAAGTTGCCTCCCCGCATGAAATGGTTCGGTAGAATCGCAACAGACGTTACTTAGAGCACTTTACCCTGTTTTTGTTTAGCTAGTAAACGGGACTTAGGGTGCTTGCGTACCACATTGCCAAGTGCCTTTTTGGGAGTTGATTTTTTCTTCGAGCAACGTCCATCCGACTCGGAGTATAATGTTGAGTCTATTCGTCGCTGCACAAGGACATGTCCAAATGCATGCACCATCTGTTTGTTTCATGTTGGAAGTCACCTCACATGCTGCCAATTAGATATTCCGTTATTTAAAATTTCTTGTGGAGTCGCCGCAGCTGCTTATGCAGGACATGCTCAAGTATGGTGAACGCTAGCCTTCCGAGGTCTTGAGAATAGAATAGGCAGCAAGTGTGCAATGTGCGTACACCAGGGCATTTAACGGAAATAAATTTAGACCACCGTTGTGATGACTTAAATGCAGGAGCTCTTTGGAAACCTTCTGTGAAGATTCAGCCAGCTTTCATCGCTCATACTGATCTCCTTGCCAATATCAGCAAAGGGTTTATTCCTAACCACTCCATTCTTCAGGTGGAAGGGGATGCATGGAAACACGAAGATGTTGACTGCATATGCCTTTTGCCGAGGTGTAAGGAGTGATTCATGAATTCGTTCGATGCCGGATTTCATTTTGGCAATGGCCTTCTCTACTGAGGCGCAGTGTGGAATCCAGTTGGGATACTCAGATGATTATAGATATTTTTTTTCCAGTAAACACTTCCGGTTTTGTACCTTGAATTGTGAACGTGTCGGAAGTCACATTCCGATTCTCACCTATATTAACGTATAATCTCCGAATAGCCTAAATAGCAGGTTCAACTAGATTAGCCCATATAAGTGAGCTGAAGATCATCTCATGTGGAATAGAGCCAAATGCTTTAGTGAGATCCAGCTACGCGATGACACATTTCTTTCCATTCTGTTTGGCATTAGTTATTACAGACTGTAGAGTAAAGTTGTGTTCGCTGCATCCATCCACCGGCATAAACCTCTTTTAGGCATTTTAAAACCGTGGTTGCGTTTATCCCAGATACCCAGTCTCTCTAACAATATAGAAGAAAATAATTTGGCTATAGTATTATTCAGGGATATAGGCCGTTAGTTCGATACATCGTCCCTACACTCTTTCTTGTGGATGAGTATTGTTGTCGACAGCTTCTAGTTATTTGGAAAATACTTCAACCTCATAAGGGTCTTGTAAGTGGAGCAAAGTATATGGCATCCCGTATCAAACTTTTTCCACAAAGTTTACCGTATCCCATCTGGTCCGGGGACTGCCCCCGGTTACTGCATCTACGGAGACGGTTATATACTTCATGCCTTGTAATTTTCCCATGAAAAGGTTTTTTTTCATCCGAATGAGTGTTGTTAACGCTGATGCAAGGCAACACGAGAGTGCACGCTAAACTGTACCACCACAATAAGTGGATTTTCTCTTCACGTTTTAACCAATTACTTCCCAAGCATCAAAAGAATAGAACGTTTTTGTTTATATATTTACATTAAGTACTTCATACATTAAATAAAAGTAATTTAAAATGAAATTTTAAAAATATATCTCTACTTGCTGTAATAGCCTACCCTATAAATATGACAATGAGGTAAATATGATTGTGAGAAATTAAGAAGGATCAGAATTAAAAGAAAATTTTATTTTATTTTGAAATCATTCTCATAAATATTCTAAAAAATAAAAAGTAGAAAAATCAATAGATTTATATAAATTTATTTCCTGTGATAAGATATGACACAATCACTGCAAAGTGTTTTATCGCATTTTTCACAAAAAGTTGAAGGTTTTTTTTACAATCTTGTTCTTGGCAACGCCTTTGCCTGTCTCACTTCATCATATAATGACCTAAATTATCAAATCTGACTTTGGAAGACCCCGGAGTAGGTTTATTTGCCCTGCCTTCTGATTTTTTCAAGAAAAGCAAACCTTTTGCCTTAAATCCAGCAAAGGGATGGATTCTTCTTTATTTACCTGATTGTAAACAATCCATTCATTTACTAGGGACATACCTAAAAATTTGATGACTAGAGGCCAATACCGTTTCTTACCTCTGAAACGGATTGGAAATTTAGAAATCAACCAATCATGTTTGTCAACTCCTCCCATATATTTATTTTAATATAAGTCTTGGCTGATTTACGGTCACTTTGGCCTTTTCTCTCTTAGAATATCTATTAACTTTCACAAAAGGCTCAGCAGTATCGAAATTAGTCAAAAGACTTACTACATTGTTGTCATGCCATTTCACGCATAGTATTTCATTGTTTTTATCAGAACGATGATCTGAATAAACTCGCTTTTTTTCATTTCTTGTTTTGGCATGATAGGAAATTGTTTAGTCCTATATTGCCCGTAGCTCTGAACCCTTGACATTTCAAATCAATCAAAAATTGCATGCTTTTGAAAAAGTTGTCGAAATATATCACGTGCTCGCTGGGATCCGTACACAACTCAAGCAACTTTTTTACTTATTTTGAGCCTAAACCATCACTAACCCATATTTGAGTATCCTTACCTATATATAGTGAAACATTATAACAATAACCGCTAACTCCACATAGAGCCTAAAGCTTGTATCCAAACCTCACTGGTTTGCCTTTTCAAAATTGTTTTATCCCATGACGACCAAAGTATTTGACGATCATTTCATCAACAGCTAAATTGGTTTCAAATATCCTAAACTTTCAAAATAATTCATTAGCTTTAGCGATAAATGGGCGAATTTTAAAAGCTTTATCAGTGTTATCAATTCTCGAGTTGTCATTGAAATGCAAATAGGATTTTATTTTATCAAAAAGATTTCTTGGCATTGCTTTTTCAACAAATGGAAGGTGTTCGTTTTCATCTCTACACCAATAAAGTTTACTTTGAGGCAAGTGGTGATATGAAGAGAAAAATAAAATTTCTGAAAAAGCTTTTAACTCCTCCATGGTTAGATTGAAGTTCAAATCAATTTTATAATTATTGGCATAGGTAACCCTTTCGTTCACAATATACTGTAGAATCTCGTCAGATCAGAATTTTTCAAATATCTCAACCACTGATTTTCCTTCCAACTGCGTAATCATGTTTTCCAAACATTGTTTAGCGGTGGCCGACTCACTTTATTTTTCAGTATAAACTGGGTAACACACCAAGTCACCGTATTGCTTCGAAATGCGACTTGTACAGGACAATCATTCTCGACCTTATCAATCATACATGAAAATTCCACTTGACCGGCCACATCTGAAATCGGAAAAACTCCCTTATCGTCATCAAGACCCTCTTCCATATCAATCATTTCATTCATATCCTCATCACTAGAATCTTTGATATCTTGAAGATAGTCAACGATTTCGGACACCTTCAACTTCTTTTTGTATTTTTCTTTCACTGGATCCATGATCTGTAAAAATTTAAAAGAAATGTAAAAATATTTTTCAAATAATAAATAGGTATAGTTTTTACTATTTTCTATAAAAACAAACACAAAATATATTTGTTTACCTTTTGTCAATTATTCACACACACACACACTTTTTATTTATTTATAACGAAAAAAATAAAATCGCAGCGGTGTCACGAGATGTACTGTGTTCGACGTAAATTATCAACTAATGTAACATAAGACCAACAAGAAATAAACAATTGACAAGTTTGAACCTGCTCGTGCACAGGATTGATCATGTTTTCGCACCAAATAGTAAACACATATTCCCAGTGTCATATTTATTTTACGGTTCATTTCCATTCAAATCACATAACTTGTTTCCAAATCATATTTTGTGTACTGTTTTTGTTATTATATATTTAGTAAATGTCTTAGAATTGTTTGATGTACCTTGAACTAAATAGTTATTTTTTATACACCATATATAAAATAAAAACTTATTATCTTTTTAACGCAACACAACGCTTCAACTTTAAAAAAAAATATTTAATAGAATAATTGTGCATAAATACAAATTTCATTAGAAACAATAGAATAAACGTTTATTGTTTGGTGAAAAAAAAACAAATGTAGGATCTTAAAAATAGGACAGCGGGTTGTTACCAAACTGTGAAATAAGCTGGATTCTAATATCCGAAATTAGCCATCGATTCATGCATTCACAAATCATGCAAAAAAACATCTTTCCCGTCTTAAATCCTTATTAATTTTTTCAGTTTGCAATTCTGTTTATAATTTTTTGTTGTCTTCCACAAATTTTTTTAAATTTTAAAGACAATAAATAAAGTTCTTTTCTCTTTAATATTTAAGAAATATTGAATATCGTATTATTATTAAATTATGTAAAAAATTCTTCTATGATATGATGGCGTAATTAATTTCATAACATAAAAATAAACTACCTCGAACAACCTTAAAATTTATGTATTTACTCATATTATGGTAAAATCGATGCAAGAGGATCCGGCTGACTAAGTCGCATGTTATCTGTCGTTTGTTTTAAAACAAAGTCTTGACATATCGCTCTTGACCGGCAATTTTGTCACAAATGGTCCATAAGTAATGTGAAATAAATTTAGTGTAGGCGCGCGGCGCGTCTACTCGCGCGCAATAAATTTACGTGACACTCTGCACTATTATAGTCATTCTTGTCGACGAAAAATGTTAATGGAAAATGATGGAAGAGAACGTCCGTGCAGAGAAATGTAGGGCGCGGTTGCACTGTAAGTAACATTTCAATTTATTAAATAAAACGTATAATGCCTACCACTATATACATGCTACATGCTATGTAATATCTGATAAAGCTTGGAGAAATGTAAGGAAGGAAAAAATTATAAATGGTTTTAAAATTCGTGAATTTCATGAAGAACAGAAACTAGAAAATCTCAATTATAATAGCCTCGTGGAATTGTATTCTGTGTCATTACAGCATAGAAAATACAAACTTTGAAAACGTAATGGTTTTGGCAACGACATCGTTTTAATGAGAGATTCAAATGATTCTGAGATTGTTAATACTGATGAAAACGATACAATTAATGATGCGATCGATGAATGTCCCGAAAAACAGACTGATTTTTTAAAAATATTCAATGAAAGAAGCAACGGTAACGACATATTTCTCCACGCAAGGCTGGTGCTATATTAAGAATAAAAAAAAACCTCTCAAGTACGGGTAGAACTCGTACTATGAGGGTTTCATACACATTTTAGCCCTTATAAACATTTAAGGGTACATAGTATTTATATTTAATCATACACAAATAATAATTTTTCATTACGTGAATATATTACCAACTGTACATTTCACAAACGTGATAAAAAGGGCCTATTTCAAAAATGACGTCTAAAAATAGCGTGCATTGTTTTTACAACTTCTGGGCATTTTCGGAAATAAGAGAATGGAGAGAATTCATTTTTCATATTTTTCAGTACAAATGGTATTAATAAAATTTCGTGTACTTAATTTGACCCCTCCCCCTCTCTTAAAACTACAAATCTTTAGTTTTTGAGTTTCCGATATCGAAACGTGTTTGGATAAAATGTTAAATTTCTACATCCATACTTACGCTAAGCGGTTTCTGAAAAACCGCTTCCTGAAGTGAGGAAACTAAAAAGCAAAAAGAAACGGATATTGACAAGTTAATATTATTAGGAGTTCATATTTTCTTTTAAACTTTTTCCCTTGTATACTTCTCCTAACCTTACTTCAACGCAGTGATTGCAAAACCACACAGCAGTCATTTTCTCTTAAGCGTGAGATAAGTAATTTAAACCAATTGAAATCCTAATTCCATCAAAATACGTACTGAGGGCCAGTAAAAATATACATATCGTATTTTGATATGAGATATTTTTTTAAATTACCGTTACATTGTAATATTGCATACATAGAAAAATTATGTTTACATAAAGAAATGAAGAATCAACGTGTAGCAAGAGAAAAATGAGAAAAATTTTCTTCGCAACATCGATATAATTTTAAAGTGATTTTTATTTCTTATAGTATTCTTATTATTTCTATTCTTATATATGTATATATATATATATATATATATATATATATATATATATATAAGTATACCCAGTATATAAATTAACTAAAGTACGCCACTTCAACCATATGTTCATTTAATTGTATATAATTCGGCAAAAGAATTTATTCTTATTTTACTTTGACAATTATTTATTGGGCAATGTTTAATGAATTATCAAATATCGGAATGAATAAAAGGTATCGAAGTAATGAAAACAATTCAATGTAACTTTGTAAAATACAAGGGAAATTAAATATAATTATTAGAATGTAAAATTGATCACTTATATAGGAATATATTAAAGTTATAACAAAACATCTGTTTTCCGTCTGATATTGTAGCCATCCATATCGACTACATTTAAGCATATAAAGACATTTATAGGTACATAGCATTTTTGTTAAATGAATTTTTCTCACAACGTAAATATATTGCCTACTATATCTTTCGCATCCGTAATACATCGTGCATATTTAAAACAATTATAAGATCTAGGACAGTCACTATAGTTTTCCTATAGGAAAACCTTCGAGTGGGCTTCTAAAAACAATATTACACTCATAATTTTAGGTTGGGTATTTTCAGAAGTAGGGAGAAGTATTTTTTTGCATATTTTTAAGTATACCTAGGAACTGAAAAATAATTATTCTTAATTTGTCCTCCGTGAAATTTTCGTATAAATATTTTTAATTAATACACTACCGATTTTATTACTATGCCACATTTCAATTTACTATGACATAGTAAAACAAATTTATTTTCAGTATTAAAAATGAAGTGAAGAAGCAAATTTTTTATTTTTCTTTAACTATTTCCCCACTTTCATTAGATTCTAATAATTAGACCTTAAATACTTAGACCTTGCTTGAAAGTTATTTATATAATGCCTTCAAAACTATCAAGATTATAATGACGAAAGATGTTTTGACAGAAATGAAAAAAAAAATTAGACGAAAAATGGTTAACAGTACCGGTAATGTACAACCTAATATAATAACAACAATTGAATTTATTACCATCAATAAAATACTGGTATATCATATAAGTCTCGGAAATATAATAAAACCTCACCGCTCCCCTACAATAAACTCACGAACATAAGCAGTGGGAAAACCCACACAAACCAGGCTTCCGCTATTGTACTTGAAACATATAGATGCTGTTAGATGTTCCTAAGAGTTAATCTTTGCTAATATAGCCCACCTGAAGATGTAATACAACGAAATATAGGTCGTGGTAAAGAACTTAAAGAAAGTAGAAATAATATTACATCACGTAGTTTCATTTATTTGTGAATAATTAATTTCTACAAAATTAACGCCAAATATATTCAATATCAGAACATATTAAAATTTTATATTAATTTTGAAAAATTACAAATATATAAATAAAATGGCTCGAACTAATAGTCGAATCGAAAATATTACATAAGTATACACTTCTAAGATTACAAATAAAAATAAAATAAACACTACTTAATTGGGAAATATTTCATAATAACCGGTGATAAATTTTCAAACATCATCCTAATCCAGATTCCAAACAATCGCAACTCTTAGAATAAAACAAGTAAGTAACAAATACATTCCTGAAAATCCTGCGTAAAACAAGTGCTCGCACTATTCATTGAAATGGAATTCTAGGTCAAACTAAATAAAATTTCTATTACGAAGTACATATCACCGTACATTATTTTCAAATATAAATTGTCGGTTTTAGAGTTAATAAAGATGACGGCGGCTGGTGGCAGACATCGTAAAGCGCTCGTTATGCCGCCGTTCGCAGGCGGGTGATGCGTCGCTGCCAACTTGCTGGCGACGTGTAGGTTGGTGTGACTTATATTTCAGTTTTATTTCCGATTTACTTCTTAGATTTAGAAGCAAAAACGGAAATCGGGAAAATTGTCGTGTAAGTAGGATGGAAGTGATTTTCCCAAAAAGTATTACGACTTAATAGCACAATGAGGATATATTATAATTCGTTCTATTTTACCACCGTTGGTACTACATCTGTGATACAAAGTTAACACTTAGGTGAATGATTTTGAAAAGCTTTTCAAATATGTAGTGTTAGACATATTTATTATTGAAAAGCTATTGGAAAGGGCACTCGATGAAATAAAACGATTCCATAACCTGTTCACAACGCTCTACTTAATTTCGATCTTTTAAAATATAATCTCTTTTTCGAATATACGTCATAACAAAGTAACTAGTGCAATTTAAACCTTTTTACTTCTTCATTTACCCTACACATATACAGTATTTGTCAACATATGCACTTTATTTGCGTTTCACATATCTTTCCTTCTAATTTAAATTATATATGTATAAAAATTTACATATTTCGTACCACTTAACATATATAGGTATATATATATATATATATATATATATATATATATGTATGTATGTATGTATATAATGATTATATAGAATTAGTATGTCTGCATATTGAATTATTTGCGAAAAATTACTTGGGTTGCCATAATAGATAGAATAGAATATGAAGATGTAGTTTTAGAAATTTTGATTTTATGTCTGAGTTTTATTATTACTTCGCACCTCACACAAGAAACACTAGAGATTTTAAAGTTTTCAATAGTAGAAAAAAAATATAATTTTAAATTTGTTTGCACTTTCAAAGACGCTATGTGTATTCAAAATGTGTTTACCTATGAATGCAGGATAAAGACCATTTTTTAAAAATTAAAAAAATACCCTCCTAGTATTAGCTACTACCAAAAATTCAGTAGATGGCGCAGTTTAATTCGGTAACACACAAGCAAAAGTGTATTAGGAAAAGTACTTACTAACACGATATTAGCACACTGACTTTTCAACTTTATTATTGGACGCGGTTAATTTCTTCTAGCCATTTTATTATTTGTCAATTCTGATATTTAACAGATGATGCTGTCCATTTTTAAAATTTGCAACCAAATGATGGGTACGAAATGTACTCAAACAACATAATTCTACACCAGTGCTTCCCTTATTCTGTTATTGAATGGCCTTAAATACAATTACGTTCTTCTACTAACTACTTCAACGATATGCGATGTGGATATTTTTGGGTAAAGTTTGGCTATTTGTATTTGACAATAAAAATGTTTGGAATTATGTTCGTTATTTCGTATACAAACGAACTTTTTAGCTACCTAGGTTCCTGCGGACAAAGTTAGAGTGAAACATGTATTTCATATTTCGTTTTAATTTACAGTTTTTCTTAACTAAAATAAACAGAAATACTGACACTTAGGTATTATATGACAATTATTTCTTATTCTTTTAATACTGTGAATAAATGACTAGTATTTTTCCTCTTACTTAATTATAGAACAGAGTAGTCGTGAAAGTAAAAGATAGTTTTGTTACAAAGTAAATATCTCAGAGAAAGGATTAATGTTTGCATTATTGTTTTCTCTTTTTGATTAATTTAGATATAAATGTGAGAAACGTGACACTAGCAACGTTTTATCTAATTTATTATTACAGATACATTTCTGTGTTACAATAATTGTTAAATTAAATTTCAGTTTTAAATAACAAATTCTAAAGTACACAAGACTCTAATTTTGTCATCATTATGTATTAATAACACATGTTAAATTGCGATGAAATGAGCCTTTTCACCTTTGATTTTATAGTGTGTCAAGTGTCACAGGAAACTTCGGTTTGGTTTAGTACCGCTGGGAATTACATGGAAGAAAAAATTGGAACATGTTACTGTCGGTCTGCTGTATGTAAAAGATAGGATGTTTACGATGGCTCTTAATAATGTTTCAGGCAAAACGAATAACGTAATGTCTCTAGAAATTTTACTTGTGAGTTTCATTGATATCACTTTCCATAATTATACCTCGACCTTGATATAATTTTGTTGAAAGTTAAGAGAACATGCTTTGATGTAAATATTAAAAATGTTCAGTGTACTTGTTCAACTCCGTTATATATATATATATATATATATATATATATATATATATATATATATATATATATATATATACTCAGTTTTATATTATATTTAATACTGTAAAAAAGGGCCACTTATAAATGACAATTGTCCAATACGAATTTTATCGTCTCGAAAATTCTATTATGTTTATAAATTGCGGATGAAATCTGAAAATTAATCTTCAAAGCGGAAAGGGGAAATAATACAGCAACCCTCTTTAAGGCGCAACGGCAGACGTAGCTGGACATAAAGACGTAGGCAATACCGCACTTCACATCCGCCGGAACTGTAGTGACAAAAAAGAAAAACCGACGGAATGGAATTTCCGTGTAATTTCGGATCGAATGCTATTAAGGAGGAAATTAAGAAGATCCTTCCATATTTTTATATCATGACATTGTTTATTAGTGATTGCGTTACGCTACAAGTGTTTTTGGATTGGTTTCAATCTTATTTTATTTTTAATTGAATTGAATGTCGAATACATAATACATCAAATACATACATCAGTACATAATGACAAAATGAAAAATAATGATATTTTCAGGATAATCGCTGCTTGTGATTTTGGATATATTATTGTGTCGTTCTGTTTATTTCTTTTCGTGAATTTTAGATAGCTGGTAAATTAAAAAGGTCTCGTCACAAGTTTTATATGTGATGTATATAATTTTGTTTTAATCGATTTTTAACGGATTCTGAACGATTTAGTTATTAATATTATTCACTGTTGTTTAAAACTGTACAGATCAATTTTTTTATTACAAAAATGTTTAACCGGAAGTCAATAGTAATTAGTCATATTCATTGGAAATTGCTCGTAATTTTTTGGGTCGCTAATAATTTATTTATTTATTAGGGCTATGCTAATTTCGCCAAAGGATGAAAGAATACATTACACAATTTAAATTACACGTGGCGCCCTCTACTGATGTAATAATACACCTATGATATTATACATTTGGGTAATTATTCTTCCACTTCATTGTTCTTCGATGTACTAACGTAATATAAATTAATTTTTTAAAATATGATATTCATATTTATTATGAATGAGTGAACTGATTGCGATAAAATTATAAGTATATATGAGTTCAATTTGATCTTTATATTTTTCTTAAACATATATCGGAATTAGGGAAGTAGTTTTTACGAGTTGCATGCACAAAAAACATACCGACACAAGGATAACAATTTCAAAAATTATCCAAATGCACCCCCTTGTATATTTTTCATTCCCCCAATAATTTTTTGCAAATATCTTTTATGTTCACAAATGCTTTAAAAAAACTTACAAAGTTTTATAATTTCAATATTTAAATTTTCCATTATCCGTAAAAGATCTTAAAAATGTAGATTATTTGAAAAGAAGTACGGAAAAAAATAAAAAAATTATACGGAAAGAAGCGAGTTAGGAAATTCTAAATTTAATTGTATGAATAGAGTAGGGATATGTCTCCATCCCGTTCGCTCTCATTGAATACAATAAAAATTGCTAAGAAATGACGACAAAGTTCAGTATTATCGTCTTTTTCTGAACAAAGTGTTTATAACTCGGCCTATTAAAAACAAAAAAAAATCAAATATCCTGTGGGTAAATTTTTAAATTCTATTCTCATCAATGTTAGCAAGCTCTTATTATAAAATTTTATCAATACATTATTTTTAAATATAATTGTAATATAATTTCTACTTCTCTCTTTATAATTAATACGCAAAATACATATTTGTTTGAAAATATATTCAATAAAAATGATTATGTGACTAGTTTTTTTGTATCCTTTAAAGCTATCTGAAATAATATCAACCTGGTAATAATATTCTACATACATAGAGTGATACTAGATTTTGACTTTTTTAATTCTCCTTCTGATTCTCTGATTCATTACCTCATATACGTTTCCATACCGAAAGTAAATCAGTATTTATGTATGCATATATTATCATTCATTGTTAGAAAGTGCAAAGGCATTTAATAAGGATGTGTTTTGACTTGAAAACTGTCAAAATGAACAAATTTTTTTCTATATTATTTGTTTTTTCATGCATTTTTTAATCCTCTTGCTTAATCATAAATAAGGAAAATAAGATCCCAACACCAAACTCACATATTCTAATTTGGGAGTTAAATATGACCAATCATAAAAGCAAGTATTATTCAATAAATACTTCATTTATTCTTAAGCATAACAAAAATCAGTTCTCAAAACTAACAAGATTGAAATGGTATACCACTGTGTCGAAAATTATGATCTTGATAGGTAGATTCGACTCACGGTTTGTGTTTTGTCGAAGTATTTTTGTCGGCGTAGCAAATATCAACATGATGATTCCGTAGGGTAATATTATGGACTTCTGATGTATATTTATAGCTTGAACTATGAAATGTATAAGTTTACTAGTCCATACTTAATTATTCCAGAACAGACCAGAACCCAAATCAGTTATTTGAAAATCATTTGAACATGAAAAGAGTTTAGAGATTGAACGTACTGAAAATATATTTTATGAATATATGCACACAAGACATTGAAAATCCTTGTCAGTTTCTAGGATGAGTACAATCTTATTTTTGAAAGCGCTTAAGATATAAGACAAAACGTCTACATATAAGGAAGTAAAATTAATTTCCTTTTCTGTTTCTTGCCGATTGCTATGGGAATACTAGACTTCGACGCTGTGAACTCATGGGACATTTATTGTAAAATTATTTTTTGTTTTCTAAATGGAAATATACAAATTTCCTCCTGTAAAATAGTCACTATAAGTTTGTAATCATATAAGAACTTTCCCATTGTTTTCCACTACGCAAGTACTCACTCACCGTAAAAGATGTGTTTTATTTACATGCAAAATAATCTCCTGATTTATTATAAACATCATAAAGTATATTAAATTCAGGTAACTAAGTTGTTTAATTAATAATAAAATGCAATAAATAATAAATAAGTTAATCTTAACTATACTATTTACGGAACTCGAAGTTATTTAACAGAATCTGTCTTGAATAAATTTTTACTTGCTCTTTTAATTACATTTTATTTGTTTTAATATATTGTTCATATTATAGTATATATATATATATATATATATATATATATATATATATATATATATATATATATATATATATATGTATATATGTATATACGGATTTATCATTTTAATATTATATAATACTATTTGATTTATCAATTTGCTTCAATTTTATTTTATTTTGTTTTAACTGCTATTTCACCAAGAGTATTGCTTATTATTGGTTTTTATGATAAAAGATGTTGCTAATAAAGATTGACTATATTAAAATTGAATCAGAATAATGTCAAATATTTAAAAATAATTAAAATAACCATTTAAAGGGTACAGATGGTAGTTTTAATGACGATAAGCTAACTTAATTGTAAAAATTATACCAATTGTTCAATAATATTATTCCGTATGTAAAAAAAGTTGACCCGAATTGTTCAAATTCGTAATCGTCTATACTTTCTGTTGAATGTTAATGCATTGTCCATCGAGCAAATGTATGCCATAATAATTGATGACACGTATAAATACGTAACAATGACATTGCAAACTTTCGCTGCTGAGCGTTGTCGGTGACGTGCTTAGAGCGCGAATTTAACTTGACTGACATTTGCAGTCTGCCATTATCAATAGGGTTGACAAAACAGCCTACGGTTATCGCGTCAACAATACGCTCAGACAGATGAAACCGATTTGTTAAATATTTATTAATAAAAACTAACAGGTTTTCAAACACAGTAAAGCTGTTGATTAAATAAGTTTGTGAATTATGTTCTTTAAAAGTCAGACAAAATTTTATATGCGCTAAATAATAAGGACGCCGAAATTTACCAAATCAGAAGCTGAAGACCCGAAGTCCAGATGGATTAATGACGTCCATATGAGGAATCTGACAAACAAAAGAGTCGCGAAACATCTAGCAGAAGCAAATGAAGAGATTTTGGAGGCGGGAAGAGTATTAAGTTTAGTATTTGAAATAGCTTGTGACTCCAGAGAGCTTTTAATATTTATTAATTATTTATTTAATCTGTAGTGCAATATTTGTGAATACGACCTAATGATTGCTACAAAAGCAATGTTTTCCAGCCAATCGTAAATTTTTTTATTATAATAACGTTAACAAAAGATTTTTTAGATAAAATTATAAAAAAAGGAGACAATTAATAAAAATAATAATTAATATAGAAAATGTCTGTAGAAAAAGTAAAAGATGAATCGCAAGGGAAAACAGAATATGACAGGAAGGAAAATGGTACGAGTTAAATCAGGAATGGTATATTTTTTTAGACGTCTTGTGAGAGCGTATATGGACGGTGAGTTTCTATTTGCATGCAATGCTGAATATTAACATATTGTGATTGAATTAATGGCCTGTCACCGGTTAGGCGTAATTTATTTCAACGGAATCGCCAACGATAGATGGCGCTGAAAGTTGACCGTTCGCAACGCAGCCCGGACGATCTAAATCTTAATATCAATGTAGATATCAATAGCTTTATCCTTTGCGACCTTTATTTTTTCATTAATGATTTCAACCTTATATTCAAAAAGGATTGGGTTTCCAAAGTTAAGGGCAGCCAAAAATTAATATCGGGTATGTACCTGCTCCTTCCTAGACGGAAATCATATAAATTAATTTGACGTTGATTGAAGACTCGATTGTTGGTTTACTTATCGTTCGGATTAATTAATTTAAGGTTATTCGTTTACCAAAGAGCAATAAATTTGATTAGTAAGCCAATTATTTATGAAAAATACCCAAAACTTTCATGAAATGATAACAATTACAAAGCATTAAAATATTGTTTCGGTTCGATATTATCCAGTTTAAACAAATATTTACTTGTTACTACATCAAAAATATTCTAAAATAACTAAAAGGAAAGAACCACTTTTTGAAGTGTTCCCTCCATAATTAGTATTATCCGCTAAAAATTCATTGTCAGTACCACAAAAATTCCTGAAAATTTACAATTGTCTTGTATAATAATATTAAACTGATTTAGCTTATGTGTTTTTTTCTGAAATAATTGTCTTAAGGATTGTATTGAATAAACTATTTAATAAAATCTGCAACTATTCACAGAAGGACAATGTACTAATCACGCTATAATCTAACATTATCAAGACTAAATTCTATGTCTTTGACTGTATATTTGTTTTCTAGACTCGTCGCATATAGTTTCCAGATTTCTACAACTTATACAGTATATACATATATAGTATAACTTTTGATATATAAATAATAATATATCAGCGTAGTCAGAGAAAAAAATCATTGATCTAGGTACTTTTGCGATGAGTGCTACAAAAACAATATAAAACTAGATATATTAACACTAAATTTGGGGGAATTATAGTTACTTTAATTTTTATTAACCTGCTTTGCTCAAATATCAGGTGAACAAAAACATTGAATACGATTCGTGTGGTCATTAAATACGTTGTATAGATTAATTAATATATTGTCAGATAAACATATTTTTTGGTCTAAATTTAATACTTGTTACTTCCAAGGACGAACCATAAAATTAACCGCCATTCTCAATAGTAAATATTTAGCGTTAACTATGTTAGGTGAACCAATACGATAACAAGTGTTAATGTGCATAATTTCGTAAAAAAAATTTTTATTTATTACAATATTATTTTCAAAAAAATTGCCAAACACAATTTATTAAATTCATCAGAATTTTATAAAAAAATGTAAAATTCTAAGTCTCTAGGCTAAAAATTCTGAACAAGTAGTTTGCTTGCAAATTTACTGGGAAATGTAGAGTTTTTTAAATAAATCATAGACATAAGCAAATTATAGACTAACTCCTTATGTAAGCTTTGGCGCTCGTTAGTTAGACGAGTCACGGTGAATGTTTTATATCAATTTAGTTTGATGTTTTCATACATTCTTATATGAGGGTTTAATGAGTAATTTTAGTTGACTTCAATTCGTGTTTATGTATTTAATAACATTAAAATTATAAAAATTTTACACGCCAACTTTAAATTATATTCTTGATACAATGAATACATTTTTTTATTATAAATTAGCTTAATATTTGAGATTAGTCACTCGAAAATATACCTATTTCACGATTCTTTCAACCTTAAAGATATTGAGTGTATCTTTCTAAAGGTGTATAATTTATCAAATCTGTTGCATATCTCTGTAGATTTACCATTCTTAATCACACCAGACATGGCAGAGGCATAATTTAAATGACAGCCTCTCTAAGATAATTGAGTAAACAAATCAGCTAAATTACTTCATAAAAATTGCACCAAAAACTAATAAAAAGATTTATTGGTTTAATTATAAAAATAAGTAATACTGTCTCTTTTTATACTGTAAATATATTAACTATAGTGCTAAGTAAAAACCGAGACGGCGATCAGTTATTTACGTTATATTAAAGATGAAACAAATAAAATTATTCCATTATTTTTTTTATTAAATAGGAACACCTTGATCGCTATTAAATATTACTCATTCGATCTACACAATTTCTTACATAATTAATGGGTAAAATGATCTAAAAAATACTGAGTTTGAAAAGTATATGACATTAAAAATATTTACATAAATACAAAAAAATTAATTAATTTTTGAAGAAAAAATATTTTTTTAACTTTTGTTTTATATGCAATATTATGCGTATAAAAAATATTAAATCAATATTATTACAACATTCAATTAACGTCAACTAATATGAAGAAAGAGTGCAAATAGAAAAACATATAGTATAATGATATTAAAGGAGATATTATGTCACGTAAGTCATTTAGCAATTTATTAGAAAAAGTATTTAGGACATTAGGTTGAGAGGTGCACTCTAAACGTAAGTTAGGACGGACATAGCTTTAAAGTCGATAATGAATATCTCTCCTAATCATGATTTGCCGTTAGCTCCCAGATATTGATTAATATAACATATGTACTCCGTACAAAGGAGATGTTGTATCATGAAAGTTATTTAGCTATTTATTAGATTATGAATTTAATTATTTAGGCTGGGCTGACATTGATGAAAAATATTAGAAAAGGAAAACGTTGTTGAAAATTAGGAGAAATTTATGTCCAAAACGATGCCAATAATTATGGTGAGTTCTTCGCTTCAATTAATTTAAACCTAAATATTGTATAGAATATTGATGAAAAATATTATAAAAGGAACACATTGGTGAAAAAAGTTATGAAAGGAACTTATTAGTGAAAACTAGGGAAAATTTATGTCCAAAGCGATAGCAATAATTCTGCTGAGTTCTTTGCTTTAATTAATTAGGGCCTCAATATTTACACTATTTGAAACATTTCTTTATATTGAGTTGTACATATTTTAAATGTTCAAACGTCTGTCAATTTATTGGATTCTTCATCCTTACAAATATTCCTTCAAAATACATATTTCGGGTATTGGTCCTAAATGCACAACCAAAAATTTAAATAATATTGCTAACAAATATATTTTCAATAACACTCCATACTAAATTCAGCAAAATGAATGAAATCGATTTTAGGAATGGAGAAATTAAGTAAATGCATCTTATCGGAGAATAAAAATGGCAGAGTGAAATTAGGTTTTAAAAATTGTATTCCAATTAAGCTTCCGCCCTATGAAAAAAAAAGATTCCATTAGCCTTAAAGAAAATCTATCTGCCCTATATTTGTAAAAGTTTCCTTCTTAACGATAGGAAAGAAAATCTCGTTAAGATTTTTATTGTTTGGGAAAATGACTTATTTACTTTTCTTACAATAAAACGGCCAAGTATAAGAGCGCTTTATTGTGTGCGCCAGCAATTAGGTGGCCCGCTTTTCCTTTAACTTATTTCCGATACTTTATCGACGACTTTTTTAGCACTTGCCCCTGTGAAGCAATTTATGAAGTTTCCCTTTGAACAAGTTTGGTGTGATTTATTTTAAATAAGTTAGCGCGCGGCTGCGAATCGTTTAAAAACCACTGTAATTAAGCTGATCACGATTCGTTTCATATTAATAAGGAATTTATTTTTCTTTATTTTTAATGAAGAAATTTAATTAATGTTAATATTAGTGGAAAAGTTTGACAAAATTTATCGGTAAAAATTATTAAAAACGATTTACATTTTTAATTTTCTTCATTACCTAAGTACACTAATAATTATTTATTGAAACTAAAATGAAAAAAATCAAAGTGAGAACGTAGTTAGGTCATCGAAGGTGCCGCATCTTGTTTGCAGTAAAATTATTTACGATAAAACATTACTTATATGGGATACCTAATGCAATAAATATCTAATAATATGTGCAAAATTAAAAAGGAATTTAATAATACGTATGTAAGTAGGAGAAACATAGTATTAGCGGGGATATCTTAAAAATGATGACAAATAGTATATTCGTTGTATTTTTACAACTTTGACTTAAGATTTGAAACACAATGTTTTTTTATGATTTTACGTTCAGTTGTTTCGGAAAAAGGAGGAAATATATTTTTATAAACTTTTCAGTATTTCTCTGAAGTTATACTATCTAAAATGGGAAAAATATTTTTTAAATTATATTTTTGAAACCCTTGTAAGTCCTTTGAAATACTTCAGGCTATGTACGAAATTTAAGAATCGTTTTCTAAATTTATTTTGGAGAAAACTCCATAAAATATTTTGGATTGTTAGTTATTGAGATATCTCATAATGTATACATCTATATAACATATTTTATTGCTATGTCTAATTTTAAGTTTGTATGACAATCGGTTTCTAACGAAAACAGATGTATAAGACGGACTGCGGTAGATGTGAATTATCTTATAATGTCATTTCCTTTTAAATATGGAAACATAAAGACTAAAAAACATTTCAGAAAATAAGTATACATTTTTTTATTCCGTTCTCTCACTTATTCCCAATAGAAAAAAACACATCCTTTTGAAATCGTTATTAAAGACAAAATTTCGCTTTTGTGTGACGTAAAGTGGAATTCCACGAATTACACACAACACTTTTTCTCGGGTCGTGCTCCATATGAGTACACATTGAGACACGCTAGTATTGTGTTTATTCCCAATGCCCGGGATTACGGCGTAGTTATGAACACCTGCTTTCTATTTTACGATCCAATTATTAACATGTGCAAAATTACATTTATGATAATCGAGTTTATTTTGGCATACTCTCTGAAATTTAAATACATCGTTATTTTAAGTTCCATCTGTGAAATCATACTTTCTGTTATGCTAATTAAATAATAATTATTATTACATAGAAGAGTATTATATATTGAAACAAATGTTTACATCATAATAATACACAGGTATTATTATGATATATACATACGAATAACTCTGGTATTACATGCGTATACACAAGATTTAAATTAACAAAGCCTAAGTTATTAAATTTCCATTAATAATTCACTCAAGAAAATTCATGAAATCATATTTTGTCTCATTCTAACGTCAGGATTTTACAAAAAGTTATATATATCCTTAAGTTTATTTTAACAATATAGGTGTCTGTTACTTATTTGGTCAAATATTTTCAATGTTTGTGAGTTTTGATCACGGCTCAAATTCACGGCGATTCGAGGTTCGCATAATATTCATATTTCCTTCACGGTTACTAAATGTTTACGCTTCATTCGCCAAACGATATCGATTATTTATATCGGGGTTATATCGGCGGACATTCTCGGGACACTCAGTCAGTAAAAACCTGGTCTCTTCCTCTCTTCCAGCGTTTAAGGAACGTTTACCATTTCTTTTACATTAAATATAGCTTATAACTTTCCTTGAAGGATTATCTTTCTAACACAAAAACAATTTTTCGAATCGGTCATACGGTTCCAGAGATTAGGGCGAACAGAAAATAAATAAACTTTTCTGTTTTATATATAAGTTTATACTCGGAAAAGTTGTTATTCATTATATGTTGTTTAATTGATTGTTGTTTTGAATTAATTTATATCAAGATAGCACTTCTTGTAATTATGGATAGCTATAGAGCATGTACGCCAATGAAGCGTGTAGCAATCTCTGTCTACCATTATACCCAAACATCGTCAGAGAAGAATAAAAAGTGAGTAAAATTCTATCTTACACGCAACAAGTTCGACTAATCGATTTGAAAAACGAAATTCGACCATATATTTAAAGATTATACTTTTAAATGTAGCATAAGGTGTAAAAAAGGAAAATTTTCAAAGCAGAATATTTCGTTTCTTATTTTTTTCAAATTTTTTTTCTTACAAAAATAATCTTCCAAATTTTATTTTAACAAAAACAATTATTCTCATAAAAAACCAAAATATAAAATCATACATATTCCAAATAAAGTAATTTCTTAAACACATATGAATAAATATCACAATTCGTTAGATCCCAAATTCATGTTAAATTGAAGGTATTAACAAATTCTGGCAAAAATATCAGTAATATATCTTTCCCAAGCTAAGACTTGAGTAAATTAGCAAAAGTAATAACGGATGTTTCAGAGCTAAGCATAAAATTATCACAAATCATGTCTTTATTTATATTAATTTACCCAGTATTGTGTATATTAAACTCCACGGGCGAATGTAATAGAAATAATAATCGCTAAATGGATTAACACTACAGTCGTTTGACCGTAGGTTTTTTTTCTGTGGATATATCTCCATAAAAATGAAAAAAAACTTTTGATTCATTCGTGTTGTGGATATTGTTCTCATAATTATTTTGTTGTTTCAAAATTAAATTTAAATTTGTTTCAACAATTTTTTAAAAAAAGTTCAAGTTTAGTCATTATAGTACAAACATGGCACAACGTACTTGACGGTATATTCTGAAGTATCGGTGCAATCACGAATATAAATATTAACCAAAATGAATAAATAAAAACCCATGAAGATAAATATTAGTATCAAATACAGGCCGCCTGATAATTTACATATATAATTTGTATTGAACTTCAAACAAAGTAGAGCGTATATATTTGTTTTAATTTCTTATGTCAGTACGCCTTGCATCTGTTACAATGCAATCTAATAACGGTTTATACTTAATTTAGCAAACCAATCAGAGCCGTATGAGTTGATATGATCAAACCTTGTTTTTATCAGTCGGTGAGGTTGGCGCATCCCATATCGTTAATATTGAAAGCCTCAAAAAATTTAACGTAATCGTTTGCATATTTTAATATACCAAATCGTAATAAAAAAATATGATTGAACAGCAACACGTTGCTTGATTTCAATTGTCAATTCCTAATTATCCTAACGATTATACCGACGTTTTTTTTATTTGCCTTGGTGCAATGAATCAAATTTCTATTATGATGACACTACTTCTGATAGTATACTCGGTTCCCAAACGGTGTGATATATTTTTGCCCGAATATTACACATATGTTACATTAACAGTGAGTTGGTCAGACTCATAAGAATTTCGATATCCGCTAAATCATTAGTACCTTTTTACCCGCATTTATTGTTAAAAACGGATTAATAATTACTTAGTGAATAATTTAAAAAAAATATTTTTAAAAGTGAAATGACGTACGCAAATAATAATAACCTTCAAAAATGGAAATTTAAAATAACAATATTATGTGGTTATTTAATCGCAAAACTTAATATTCTCTTAATATTACAAGCCGAATAATATATTAACACCTTTGAATGTGTTTGCACCAAATAACAAAAAAAGTTTTGGAAACCGTGAGTAACTACTTTCTATATATTTTGTAGTAACATGTTAGTATACATGTGATGTTTGTGCTATATATAAGAAATATAAAGTACAACCATGCTATTTACAAAAATATAAAATTTTTGTTGTGTTCATAAAATTTAACGCGAGGGAATCAATAGTTCAACTTGGCGTACACCTAAGCGTAAATGTACTGGAAAAAAGTAATTAGTCATATTAAATCGTTGAATCAATGAGATACGTAAAAAGTGCCACACAAAATTATCTCTAAAATTAATAGTCAAAAAGGATGTACTCGATATGCAGCTTCAGGCAGTCTATAAGAGAAAATAGTAGCTTGCAAACCCGAGTTTGTTTCTGCTACGTCCAGTCATAGGATAGGCTTAACATGTGAAGTCTCCTCTTTAAGAATAGGACAAATGACCTCTTTAACTGTCACAAAAACTTAATTATTTGAAAAAAAAAAAATAAATGTATTAAAAAAATCTCAAAAATTAATTACGGAACAAAAGTTTTTTCAAAAGAATGGTCGCTTCAGAAAAGAAGGAATGATATTATTAGAGGAACTTAAAAAATTTGAATGAAAATAGAAAATTATACGAGGCTGACTCTCATAAAAAAATGCCATCGCTCACGGTTACCTTATCTATACTTCATTTATTTCTTTGCCATTAAATTTTTTGATCAACTCCAAAAAGAAGTAAGTTTTGGTGTAGTCTGATCTTTAGGGTGCCATGCCTCAGAATAAATACTTTTATAAGGTTACTTTGCTGCCCGTCTGCCTGTTCATCAAAACTCCTTTTTTCAAAGGTGATCATAGGTATCAAATTGAAATTAACATTAAATACTAAAATCTGTAACATCGTAAGCCTGATAAATTAAAAGTTCTGACTAAATGCATTAAACATTTACGACCTCTTAAAAATCACGTACTTTAACATTGACTCGCTTATTAAATTACACCCCGTTGACTTCGAATCCTGATTTTAATTCTGCGTGAAATTATTACGTAACTAACAAATCGTGTCTTTATATTTATAATTTTTTTTGTATCTTTATAAAATATCTTCTCACTAGTATTTACGATAATAATATAACTTGATGGTGCATAATTGGTGGCATAACTTGATGGGCAATAATTCTAATCGATTTTTTTTAATACGACTATCATTTTTATACTTTTATTAGAAATGTCCATTGTAATATACATTATAATTATTAACTGTAATAAAAATAATGCAAAATATAAGTATTGATTCACTTTTTTTATAAAAAGAAAATAGTTTTTTTTCTTAAGTCACAATTAGCTTATGCCATATTATTTTATATTGTCAAGAATTTTTGTTTATGTATTTTAATTGTATCTAAAATCGTGTATATACGAATTCGATTCATTAATTTTTATTGTAATCGCTAATTATAATGTTGCCATTATACAGTTTTCATGTGAATAAGAACGATATTTTGTATCTTCTTGGATACTTTTAACATTGCGTAATTTTCATAAATTAACTACCTTATTATAATTATTAAAGACCGTAAAATAAAGTCCTTAGACTATTGTTGAATCTGTGATGAAACGATATTATACGATACAAAACCTAGCGGATTATACAAAACATAGCATAACGGATTATAGAATACAGAGCATAGCGGGTTATACAGTAGTTAGTATGTGAGTAAAAAAGAATATGAATAAACGACAACTTATAAAATACAAAAAAACAACGCAGTTTATGAGCATAAATTAATATGCAAAAATTTTTCAAATCCATAAAACAACACTTTCTGCTACCAAAAAGAATATGCAAAAACGACAACTTGCCAAATACATGTTTTGTTCAATTTTCTTTCCATTTATTAAATTTATTTTATTAAATGTAAGATTCTGAAAATTAGACATTTAACAAATCCTGAATCCTAGTTACCGTAACTTATCTCTTTTATTGAATATATTTGGCGTTGATTTTCTAGATAATCATTATTCACAATTATATGAAATTACGTGATGTAGTATTATTCCCACTTTATTTATGTAATGTAGTATTTTTGATTTCTTTACCACGACCTAGGTTTCGTTGTATTACAACATCTTCAGATGGGCTATTAGCAAAGACCTTTGTCCCGCATAAATTTCCCGCACCTTGTTTTCATGCGTTGCGTTATTTTCTTTTAACGTGATTTGTTCTAATATACCAATCTCGCCATCGATATAAATTGCATTTATACAAATGGCTAATTTAATTTAGGTAAGTGAGAAACGAAGAGAAATTATCTTATCTTCGGCTTTCCTATTCTATTTCTTTTAATGAAACAATATACGTCTTTTAATAAATCAATTGCAAAAAGTTCCCAAAACCGATCTTATCCAACTCAATGTCCAATCTGTCGTTCTACCTTCTTCGTGCAAAGTCCAGTCCTAATTATTGGAACGAAAATCTATTCAAGATGTGTGTTGAATAGATTTTCTGCTCGCGCAGCTCTTTAAATATTTTATAGCTGGTCGAATTTTTTTTCTATGATTAAGCGCGAATAAATGAAAAAAGAGTATCAATTTATTGTCTCTAATTAATGTTTAGTAAAAGGAAGGAGAATATGTACAAATGTTGTTACTGTTACTATTATATTTTCTTAGTTATTTCTCCTGATAAACAAAGTAAAACTAAAAATATTTATATTATATGATGGTGCTTCAGAGTCTTAATTATGAATAAATTTAAACGCTCTCTTTTTATTTTAATTATTTATTTACCAACAAATTTATTACCTGAATATAAAACTCAAATTTGTCTAGCAAAAACTAAACAAACTCTGAATAAGAAAATTAATTTATCATATAAGAAAAACAGAAATTATAAAAAATACAAGACTACGATCACTTAATAGATGGATTAGCTACCTCACTATATAGACAGTTATTTTTAATATTGTTGGTCCATTTAGGAAAGTTGTGACTCACTGCTAACTTATAATTATGTAATTCATTGTGTCGTCTAAAGCTCGACATGTGATAAAATCATACATTTCCTAATTTAATTTGCTTTTGTTCAAGTTTTCTTTATCTCGAACTTAGAAAAAAAAAGGAAATTTTTATTTTTGTTTATTTACCTTCTTTCTTCCTCTTTTTGTCATATTAGATTAAATTTTTACAAATATTATATTTAAATATGTTATTAATGGCGCAAGCTTCGTGGGTTAAACGATAGAATTAAAACGTCTGCAATAGTTTCATCTTATTTCATTAAATGTAATAAAAATATTTCATTTTTTTTTTAAATTACGTACAGTAATAGTAATCACATTTGTGTAGTACTATATATACGTCCAAATTTCAATGTCATGTAATAAATTCGAGCACACCCTGGAAGCTTTTGTGATGGCTTTTATAGGCTTACATAATATAACTAGACGTTACGATGATTAATTTACTAGGGTAAAACCTTAAGGAACTGTGATCAAATTTATTTAAAAATTCGTTTATTTGTAAATTAATCTGCTTATCTAATAAAATGAAAGGTCAATAGAATAAGATTTCATATTGTGGTTAAAAAAAGGAACCTTCTTTACATTACTCTGTTCATTGTTCAAACTGAAAATATTTATAAAAATGAAGACAAAAATATAAAGGATCAAAATGTATTATTTCATTCTGTTTATCCCAAAATCGACAAAAGAGAAGGATGTTTTATTGACGTGAGTTCGGCAGAGATGCAATGGAATCCTCATTTCAATACTTTTGTAGCGCGTATCTTAAAGAATGAAACTACCTTTACATTCCTCCCTTCATTGTTAAATTTAAAAATATTTCTAATATTAGTAATTTAATAAGACGAAAATATAAAGAAAGTTTTATGCTTGAACCAACATGTTTTATCTTATTCCATTGATCGCAAAATGAATCGACAAAAAATAACATGTTTCATTGATGTTAGTTTGACAGTGATAAAGTATAATTATCATTTCAATATTTTTGTAGCTCATGCCTTAAAGTATGAAACTTTCTTTATATTCCTGTCCTCAGTGATAGAAATAAAAATATCTATAACAATAAAGACGAGAATATTAAGAAAATTTCATGTTTGAACCAAAATGTATTATCTCATTCCGTTGATTGCAAAATGAACATAAAAAGAGTAGCGTTTCGTTGATGTGACTTTGACAGAGATTGAATGTAATCCTAATTAAATCTTTTGTAGCACGTATCTTAAAGTATGAAACGTTCTTTATATTTCTCTCTTTATTGTTACAACTGAAAATATTCATAACACTAAAGACGGGAATATATCGAATCGGAATATATTTCCTAATTCCGTTGACTGCAAAATAAATCGACAAAAAAGTTGCATATTTTATTTATATCAGTTTGACGAGATGAAGAATAATCCTCACTTAAATACTGGTGGAACACGTATCTTATATTATAAATAAAGGTATAGAATATAAAACATTAGCAAAACAATGTGAAGATAGAAAATTTTCACCAATTTTTGTGTGGTCATCGTAATTAAAATATTAAATTGAATTCTCATGTCCGTGTTATATTTTATTTAATAATTAAAAGTTTTGAAAATTATATAGTAGAGAGTATAGACGCTGTAAAATAAGATCTAGTATAATTAGATTTAATATAATTTCATTATCACGTTATTGCGCACTAATTCTAGCAACTGTCTAACGCATAACTATAAAAATAAAACAAACGACTTTACTGCTGTACCGTTATATAATTTATGCTAAATGTTATTTTCATTACATTTTCAAATCACGTGACATAGATTTTATTGTAACACGAATTATAGTATTACATATTCTTAACAAGTTTCTCATTGTATTTGAACAAATTATAATTTTATATTCTACCACGCTGTTATCTGGCAGTTTTAATGCTGCTGTTCTTAATACAAAATTAGGACTAGTAAAATTATTAGATTTAAGCTGAGACAAATCTATACACACATATATTATAAAACATTAAAAGCAAAAGTCCCTATATTAAATACTGTTTTGGAAAAAAATGGGTTCAGCGGATGAAAATAAGCTATAATAATGATAATTATGTAAAAGAATTTTCCTGCCATGCAGAAAAGGATGTCTTATATATATGCGATATTCTTATATGCGATATATATATGCGATATTCTTAGCAACTATTGAACGAATTTTTGGGATAGATTGAGTTAAGAGCAAGGATTATGAATGTTCTAAATTAATCGACCATTGTACGAATATCGATAAAGTCGGGAAAAGCATTCGTCTTAAAGTTATATCTCGGTGAACGCTGCTTCAATTGTTAGAGATACATGGAAACGATATGTTGCAACATTGTTTTTCTCAAAAAGTTGTACAATAGAGTCTACGATAGCATATTTGTTAATGTTACGTAAAAGGCAAAGGCTTAAAAAATCTGTAAGGTTTCAACTTATTTTCCTAAAGCCTATTATGCAAAACGGTTTTAATCCTTGTCAAATTAAATTTTATAGTGATCTGTCTCTTATTAGGTAGATTTATATAGATAAAATTTTTCTTGTGTACAGTGATTTTCTAACGAATAGCTTAAAAATTATGATGGTGTTTTAACTATGGAAACCAAAACGCGCGGGCTTTCACCTTGATTTAAGACGCACTAACGCTGTCCGTGTGAAGTAGGATCGTATCGCTAGTAACCTACTAAACAGAACATCCTGTGTTTTGAAAATTACACCTGTCTGTTTGTCAGCGTATCGCATAAAATCTGTTATAGACAGTTTCAAAATACAATTTAACTTGTATTTCACAGTGCCTGCGAAAATATATGAACCGATGAGCATTTACATTATTTTACTACATCAATTCATCTGTTGATATAATTTTGTTATAAAAATGGGTAAGAATTCTATGAGAAAATTAAAAATTGGGTTTTTATTATTATATAGATTTAAAAAAAATTATATATCTTGTTACGACGTCAGAAAATGTATAAAACAAAACAAATAATTAACGACTGACTAAAGATCGCGATTAATCATAGACTTATTGTCACCGATATACTCAAAAACTTTCAAAACTGTTTCTTTATTTTGAACGAATCAATGAAATGTAATTCAATATTTAATATAAAAAACGTAATTTATTATTTATTGACGTATTACAGTGCGTTTTTAACAATTTATTGAAATAATCTTGTTTATGGCTACAGATAAATATTTTTATTTAAAATCGACAGAGGCGAGTTTATATATTTTTGTCACTAATATACTAGGTATTGATTTATAGGGTCATTACCTTAAATGGAAAAACTGAATCTTTATAAGATCACTAACGTTCCCAACTGTAAGCTAGTTACAGCCATTTTTCTTAGAAACATATTGAGGTAGAAACTTGAAATTTGGCGCAAGTAATAACATATTAGCCCGCATATACCTCAGTAAGCAACACTCGATAAACATTATATATATATATATATATATGAAAAGGTCAAAATAATGATTCAATTTTGCTTTTACACTTACATACGCAGTGATGAAACTTTCCCTGGGATGATGCTTGAGGTTCAGATTAAAATCTATGCTACATTTTGTCCCAATCTATAAAGAAATTGTTATCTCCCTATCTGTTTTCTATATGTGTATTTGTCAGTTTGTTGGACAGAATGCAGAAACTCCGATCTTAATGAAACTTTTTCTGAGATGAGCTTTAAGATTCAAATTAAAATATAAGCTTTTGCCCCGATCTAATATTTTATAAAGGACTTTTGTCTCTTTGTCTGGTTTTAATTCGTATATTTGTGTTTGTTAGAGAAGCATGCAAAAATTACTTAACCGATCTGAATAATACTTTTTCCTTAATAGAATATTTCTTAAGGGAATTGAAATTCAGCTATGGGTGCTCGTGAAAAAGTACCTTGTGTGAGAGCTTAAAAAGAGATCGCTTTGGAATAAAAATTTTCAAGACAGTTACATCGACTCAACTTGAAGTTTACGCTAAGAATTAAGCTACCTTTTTCTCGGTAGAGGGTAATTTAGATGACTAGACATTGTTATTGCGGTCATGCACAAACATATAATATGTTTATAAAAGGGTTAGTAACAAATGTAATAAGTATGCATTATTTACACAAATGCACACACCCATCCATACATATATATATATATATATATATATATATATATATATATATAGTACGTGTGCGTGTGTGCATGTGTGTGTGTTTAAAAATGCATTATCATAGAAACATTATATTTAAATTCAAAATAATAAATGATATGATAATAATAATGCGAAAAACGGGGAAAATACTTCAACTGCAAACATGATTGTAGTACAATAAAAGATATTGTTTTCTACATTACATTTTATTGTACTAAAATGGGAAGCAAGGAAAAGCAAATATGATGTTAATTATTAAAGTACATAAATTAATTACATCGCTACAATTGGCCCATTATAATTGGAATGTAGTGTGAAAATAATGCAAACACTTTTGTAATCACTATACATTTTAAATTTATTTTAATTTGATTTTTTTTTCTGCTTGTCTGCTTTTGTAATCGATAGTTTCTCCCTCGAGCTTGAAAACTTGACACACGTTCTTGTTTCAGGTGACAACAGATGATGGTAATATAATCAGGATTGGTTAATGAGATGGGAAGCGAACAAAGATTTATTTAATGTGAATAGCTGTCCTATAAAGGTTTGTCTTGTTCTATTTGTCTTTATACATTTTTTATCTGTGAGATATTAATTATAGTATTAGGATCTGATAGGTAGGCAAAGGACAATTAATAATAAAGACCCATCGGGTTTGTGGTATCACTATAAACTTCGTCATTAGTTATTTGTTTGTATGGATTTTTGTGTGGATAAGGTATCTCATGTTTCTTATGGATTATATGTTTTGTTTCAAGTACTTTTAAAATAATTATTTTCTGAGAAAAATTCTCTGAAATGTTTTATTCCGTTTTATTTCCTTTTTAATAAAAGAATTTAAAGGCTCTAATACAAATATATGGAATTAATCTATTCAATAGTAGCTCTCGACCTATTTATTTATTTTTTATGTACTAAATATAGTTTTAAAGTTTGGATTGTTTTTGACTAACCAACAAAAACAAAGTTTTCATTACTTAAAAGAAACTGAAGGTAGGAGATAATTTAGTAATAAAATGATTAACATCTAATTACACAATATGGAACGTAGATAAAATTCCTGAAACCAGTAAAAAAAGGCGGTGTTATGATTTCCTTTATCAATAACTGTGAAAGGAAATACGTCCGTCTATGTGCAGTGTTTCATGATTTCTTCGTATGGTATGTTTTTAAATAGCCAGTGAATATAAGAAGGTACAATGTACACTATAATTTTTTTCAATATTTTTATGACGGTCTTGGTTTTTCTGTCGGTGATGCAACACTTTTCTTGATGCTAAAAGCGTGATCATAATTAACATTGGCTGCGTAGACGTTAGTGTTGAGCAATGATTCTGATGGCAACAAATTAATGATGCTTCGAGTCCACGAAAAAGTTCAGCCAAAATTGGATCTCGTTAGTTTTCGGGAATACATTTTAGAAAACATTGCTAAGTAAATCAACTTATAACTTTAGTCAGTTTAAATTTGGTTTATGAAAATAATTAGCTAAACTTGTTTCAGTTTAAACTTATTTTTTTGAGATTTGTCATTATATTTAACTATTCGTACATTTAACGAAACCTTCATTTGGATATTTTACGATTCTCTGTTACTTATTTTATTGTTCTGTAGTTTATGTTCTATCTAAAATGCGTAAATATCTATACTTTTTAAAATCATATAATGAATAAAATGCTCAATGACGAGAAGAACTTGGTAATTGTTATTATATAAAGAGATTATTAATAAAGAAATGGAGAAAAGGAAAGAAATATACATAATAATATATCTTCGTACAATTTTCCGTTATTTTCATATTTTTCTGCAAAAACTATAAAACTATATATGCCTAAAAGTAGGAGATATGTTGATATGAAATAAATATAAATATTGAAATTCTATGAGAAAAATTTACGACTACTATGTAAACAATATTCACGTATGTCATTCTTGTACTAACATCAAGGTTTATAACTTCCTCGTAAATAATGTTTAAAGGCAATATAAATTGATATGATAAATTTATATATGTAAATAGTTTAATAGAACTACTATATACGCTTAAAAATAAATACCGGGTTATGTGCGGAAGCCTCGCAGTGAGAGCTTTACTAGTGCGTGACAGAATTTTATTTATTTACATATATTTTTGATGTTAAACATCTATAGGCGCTGGTATAAACCGAATCGTTGGCGTGGCGACGCTTGCCGTGGCGACGGGTCGCCACGCTATACTAAGGTATATATATATAGTTTATATGTAGTAGAGTGTACGGTATGGCGACGTATCGCCATGCGCAACCGACTACCCGACCCCTCCTCACTCAGTTCGACGCTGTTGTTTACTACGGTACATATAACCTGTGCTTTACTTGAAAAAAAAATATTTCTTTATTTTATTTTTCACTAAATTCGTCAATGTTCTGTTGTGTAATTAATGTTTATTAAATAAAGTCACCATTTTCTGTGAGAAATTCATAATACTTTATTTTTCTATTATGCTATATTGTATATATATGCTATATGCTCCTCTAATAATCTTGTCTTTTATATATATTACTTGTACGAACACGATGTTTCACATCTGCCAGGCGTCCCGGTGACGGCTCACTTTTTTTTTACTAAAAGAACTCAGACTAATAGAACACAATACTTGAAGCCAATAGAGTTCCAAAAAAAAGTTAGGCGCCGAAATATGACTACAGTATAAATAATCGAACCCAGAGGACCATTAGGGTTATTAACAAAATTGTCTTGCGATATTTCGCGTGTGCTGCGTTCATTGGATAGAAAAAGTAAATCCACTTGAACTATCGCTAAGTCCGCAATAACTTTAAGCACGTGTGAGCGGATTAGTTAGTCTTGAGGGAGGAAATAAACTGCGATAGAAACGTGTTACATAAGCTTGAGATAAAATAAGGAACTTTGCATTATTGTATTAATTTCTTAAGCGGTCGTAATAATTGGAAAAGCGGAAGCGGAAGCTTCTGCTGAAGGGTAATTGTGAAATCCTAATTAAATAATCTATATTTATATATATATATATATATATAAAAATGAAAAATTGGTTTTCTGAAACCTAGAATCAGCGTTTTATGTTATTTAATATTTGCACAAGTTAATTACGCGTAAATGTAATAATTAAGAATAATTGAGAAATGTGTACCAATACAGTGTGATAATTTTTAAAAGAAAATATAAAAAGGCCAAAAAGTCATTCTCTTTCAAAATTTATTTCCTTATTTACTGCTATTGCTAATATTCATGTTCAAATATTGCCTGGATTAAAAGCGTTGAACACGGGCAAGTACTAAAAGTTACGAACAACAATTGATAAAATACAAAAGAAAACCATATCTGTTCAAATTAAATATAAAACTAATTAAATGCCAATCACGGATTATCAAGTTGATTGAACAGAACCAGAAGCGCAAAGAATTATAAAAAGGAAGGAAAAGAAAAAACGGAGGGAACTTACATTCTATTACTATCTTTTGATATTTTTTTCCGACATAAGTATACAAGTTACTTCTTAAAGAGATGAAATAAGTACGTTTATTATTATGTACTGCGGACTAGAGAATCAAAGTAGCAAAGTCACAATATTTTCATTGTCACGTAAATCATGGAAATGATACATAACAATCCGACACGTTTCGGTGTTATTACGGTGAAACGTAAAATAAAAGAAATTGAAGTAAAAACTATTGTCTATTATCTAAATTTAATTCCTAGCGAGATCGGTCGAAAATATTACAATTTAATAATAGTCTGTCTCATTGTAATGTTGGATATTCCTGGCTGAATAATGACGTAAATAAAAATGTTGTACTCTGGGTTACGTAACTCTGCTTTCATAGTAATGACCTAAATAGGATTAAGTTTAAAAGGCTTATCATCCATACAGTATTGAAGAGTGATAATGGATTATTACTTAAAAATTTCAAAATCATTCAAATCTGTAAGAAAACGTAAATAAATACTGGGTTTAGATCTCTCGATATTCATATGATTTTCAATATTGTAAAACGAATACAATTATCTGATCTTATAAAGCATCTCATATACACATGTTGAATCTATTTGGCGTTAACTTTGTATGCATTCATTATAGTATAACTATAATGAATGTATACAAAACTATAATGAATGTATACAAGAATTTAAATAAAGTAGAAATAATACTACATCAACGTATAACTACGTGATGTAGTATTATTTTTACTTTATTTAAATTCTTTACCACGCTTTAGACTTCGTTGTATGACAATATTGCTCTGTGACAAATTGCCCATCTGAAGATGTTGTCATACAACGAAACCTAGGTCACGGTAAAGAATTCAAAAAATATGGAAATATAACTACATCACGTAGTTTCATTTCGTTGCGTAATATTTAATTACATTCGCATGTTAAAGGTAATATTAATACAGTTAATTAGATTTGGAATCACTTAAGAGTTTCACTTCTTAAATGTTTTTTGATAATAAATTTAAATATGTCGCTGTGCTATATTCGTACATGGTCGTACATAATATTGATGAGAATTGCTTTTGATCATAATTTGTTTTTAAATAATAAATTAGTATATTCATTAACCACCAATAGATTACTGGTGCTTTATATTCATGACTATTAAAGATTAGTATGAATTCATAGTTTATTTCGTATGCCTGATGCACACACGAATATCCTTTATATTTATGTATTTGTTGTGAATTTACATCGTTCCGAAGCGAGCAAAAGTTCTACCGCTTTAATAATGCATTTTTAAAATTAGTACATCACGAATGATTATAAATTATTTTGTCCAAACTGTTCGGAATTTTTTCTTCTTTTTTGTTATCGATTGTTATTTTAAACTATTTTTCTATAAGGTATTTTACATATTCAATGTTTGTGTCAACCTACAACTAGAATGTGAGATTTTTTGGAAGTAAATAAGTAAATTAGAACTTAAAACAAAACTACGACCAAAAATTATGTTCTTCTTGCTGATGTATACGTGAATTTAAATATTATTAACTCATTAATTACTAGTATCAATATTACACATCACACACATTAAACAAATTATTAAATTGAATAAAACATACGGTTTCATAACATTAATAACAACCACGTAAATAATAGGTACGAGATACAATTCCTGCTAACTCGCTTAGCACCTACTGCCAAACTGTGTAAGACTACGTATTCCCGTAAGCTTAAAAGCTTCACGTAATTCTGTTGTGCAAAAGCTAGCCCTTAATTGATAAAGTTATCATTTTATATTCCACCTGCGCCAGCTAGCAGCTTGGTTAGTAATGTTAATTTGCTTGTAATGATTACATAATACTATTTGACAGCAACGAATTTCCCAGTAATGCCGATTTATGACCACAATTAATTGAATTTATGAAAAAATGTAAATTGAATTATGAAAAAATGTAAATTGAATTAAACTTTTATGTCCAAACCAGTTTGATAGGTCAAGTATTGAAATTATACTGTAGAATAAGTAATCACTGTTGTCAAACCAACAAACAACTAAAAATCGGTAAAACGGAAATAAAAAAACCACTAACATTTTAATTTTAATATTTTATCATACAAATGAGAAATCTTATTATTTTTTTTATTAAAAATGAGGTTGCTTTCATAATAGTTTTTCACATAGATGAACGAAAGTGCTATTGACTCCCTTTGTGCATATTATGTCTACCATACACAGATATAACCTACATTATTATGAAACTAACCGATAAGAGGAGTGGTCGAAAAAAATGACGTAAAACTAAAAAAAAGACTGCGTGCGGATTGAATGTCACTGTCAGTTCATAGTATATTCTTATTTCATTTAGGCAATGTAAAAATACACATGTAAAAATCGATTAATATTTATAATTCTTTGTAATAGGCTATTTGGCAACATCGAAAACATACTACAATTCGTAGTCATCCCATTATAAGCATTAGAACGTAAATAAGCGTATTTATCTTCATTTTGGAAAACAAATTTAAAGAAATCGCTATATTTTGTGAAGAAAGTAAAGAAATCGCTATATTTTTTTGAAATTCAATTAGCGTTACAAACGCCCTGCTAATGGCTACAAGTCAGATGACACACAAATAAACAGACCGATTGTAGTTCATAAACCTGGTTTTATTTCTGGTGGTGTCAACGTTTTGGGTTTTTACTCGTAGTTATATCATTTTTAAAGTTTTCCGATCTTTTTTCAAAACAGCAACCTATCTAAAATAGTTGTATTTATTGTTGCAGTTTTCTTTAAAAACAACGCAAATTTCTTTTCTGTGGAACTCAAAAACAGCAACGTAAATATCTTTTATAAAATATTTATTTACAGAAATCCCTCAAGATATTTAAAAATTCTCATTTTAGGTTATTTTTTCCAAGTATTTCTGTGGTAAGCTTTATCCGTGAAAAATTTATTTAGAACCCATTTTGTATTGCATTTTTTTATTGTATCTTTTTTCGTCGGTAACTTAATATTTTTGCTACTCTTAATAGGTGAGTTTTATTATGTAAATTACATAAATATTTTAATCCATTAATAGGTAAAACCACACAGAAATCGTCGTTAGGTTAGAGGTTAGATGTAAAATTTGATGTTCTTGTCCTTTTGGTTTATAGGCATTGTTATCGATAATAATATTTAAAACAAAAATGTTACATCGAAATGATCTTCAAATATAAAAACATTTGAGTGAGCTATAATACTGTTTGGATCTCTTCGCACTAATTTTAGCCTTTTTTTCGTGTTTGCAACGAACGCTTCTGAACTATTTATAGAGGTATTTATATATTGTGACACTACCACCATTTATACACCATTTTAATAATATCTCCGTTCAGCGGGCATAACTGTTATTGATGTTTACTTGTATGTGACGTCACGTAACTTGTCACCATTGCAAAAACTGCGTTTTTAGCAGTGTGGTTTTTGGTGATTTAAAATTTAAAAATTATTTTATATGAAAGATACGGCATATAACCTGGAATTATAAATATAGTGTGCTTATAATGTAATACAGGATAATTTAAAATAGTTTCATAATATAAGTCAAACAGCCTTTGTTTCTAAAAAGTTATGTAATTCACTAGGTTTTCATTATTATTTTAAATATTATTAACAATTTTGTTGTATCTAAAATTATAGTATATACGTATTTTGAAGAAATTTTTTTGTTTTATTTCATGATAATTAATTGCATTTCTTTAATCTTTTTGTAAATTCCTGAATAATTTAAATATCTAAATAAATCTAGAAAGTATACATAAAGATTTAAGAATGTCTATTATTTCTATTAAACTATTTTTGAAAATATTATTATTTGCGACCGTGCGTATTTATTGTATATATATTGCCTATTTTATCTTTCACAGACGTAGAATATTGTAAATATCTCAATAAACTTGATAAAATTTAGCTATAATTTTCTGGTAAAATTTTAATGACACTGTTAGTGTTCCATAGTTTTAACTTTGAGTATTTTAACCTATTTTTATGAATATTTCTTATATATTCCTAGAACTATCTTATATAAAATACTAAAAAAAGTATTTTAAACTCCTTGTAATGTGCTCTTTTCACTATGAGATAACAAATTATTAAAAAAAACAAATTTTTACTTTATCTTCACTCTCAACAATTTCCAGTTCAGTATTGTTGGGTATTATCTATTTCACTTTTTACATAAAAGCCTATATGAGAAAAACGGATGTGACTGTTTTTTCCTTTCAGAAATTCCTAAAAAAAATGATAGAGTGCCCTACATTTTTTTTTAAATTACATTCTACTTCTGTAAATGCTTTTTCGATTATCTCCTTTATTAACCAACTTCAAAAAAGGAAAACGTTCTCAATTCATCTGTTGTTTTCAAGTATTTTACTTCATATCTCCGGTGTTCCGCAATCAATTTGTGTAATTCTCTTTTCATTTGGAAGGGCAACCAACTACCAGGGTATTCTCATAATAAATTTTGTTAGAAACTAGCTATGGGAATGCAAATATATCACAAAATCTCCATAATATAATAGCATATCGAGCTTGGCCGAACAAAAAAACGACAAGTTCAAAATGATCCGAAAAAATAGTCCGAAAGTATTTTCGAAGACAAAGTCCAAAATCTGAATTATTTTCCATTGGTACACCCAAAAGTAACTAACAGATCGTGCGAGTGCAATAGAGAAAGATTACTGTTCAATTAATTGCTATGATTACGTTGTTTGATAGCTCAAATTCAAACAGTTATTATTTTATGTTATTAACCAAATACGTCCGCTACTTTTCATGGGTAATTGTTCAACCATGTTCATGGTATAATAATAATAATAATAACAGTTTGGTTTATTTAATATTAAATTGTGAGTGTCACATTTTTATTGATGCAATCGGTGCATTTCTTTATTTTCAAGAAAGTTTTATATTGCGGAATTTTTGCGAGACGGCTCGTTTACAGTGCCTAATATTCTAAACTTATGATTGCATGCTCCTTAAAGCCCATTAAAGCTTTTTCAAAATAAGAAAATGCTTTTTACGTTCAAAAAACTTCAATTTAACAAACCTGAAAATAATTAATTACTGAATAAATACTCAGTGATTGCCAATTATAGCACATAAACTGACTATTGCATTTCTTTCTCAAGTAAGGAATAAATGTTTTGAGACGTTTATTGGACATATTTTACTTAGTTTATATAAAGAGTATAGAATATATTGGAAACTATTTGTTAAATGTTTATAATTTTCATTTATCCCTGTTGATTGATTTCTTTGTAGTATTGTTTTAAAGTGTAAAAAATATATGTAAGTTATTGTCAATGTAACGAACTAGTCGATATATATTTCTTTGACCACAATAGTTTTTGATTTATCTTAATTATATAGTTTTAATAAAAAATTACAACCGTAGAAATATTTTTTATGGAAAAAACTACGTTTTGCACGATGTTGGGTACATACAATTTTATATAAGATTGCATAAACCAATCTTAGAAAATATTGTATTGAATTTTATTACGTTTCTGAAAGTATTCTGAAAATAATAAAAGTAAACAAAGATATAGAAATAATCGCATCATATCGTGTGATTCAATAAATACATAAATACTAACATCGCACACATACATTTTTCATAGGTGCACAAAAGGCTACGATTCGCAGAATGCAATAATATAATTGCTTTCAAAAAGATATTTATATGACTTTTAAACATTATATTGTTTGCACCATCGTAAATCTGTTCTCTAAAATACTATTATATCGGAAAATTATTATTAAGACGCAACAGCCAAAATAAATACATAAATATGGCCTTCGACTGATTTAGAAAGCTCGTCCAGTATACATTTTACGATGAGAAAATTTCATAAATATCACATAAGTTTATAAGTCTACGTTTCACAGCTTATTTGTAGCAACTGAATTCTCAAAGAAGTTATCTGATAGGTAATTCATATACACGTAAATGCATAATATTCAATGTTAAACAAAAGAGTAATAATAAAGACAAAAATTGTAATAAAATTATTTTTGGATTTATTTAAAAATAGCACTATTACTTCATTAAAAACAAAACACGCAATTAAACGCAATTTTCCGTGTATTCTAATTAATTTTTTACTCTTCTTAAAAATTTCGATGTTAATTCCATTATGTAAAATGTGCTTTTAAACCATATAATATACAATACATATTATTTTGTATTAGGTAAAATGAAAACCCACACTGAAATTTCTTAAAGTAAACCGAAAAATAACAAAATTTTTCCGATTCCATGATTCGTATTACGTAACTTTTGCCTTTATAAAAGCTTATGTATCATTTTAAAAACTACTATTTAAAATTCATTATTCAACATCATAAAAGCTTATATATCATTTTAAAAAACCCTATTTGAAATTCATTATTCAACATTACTTTCGTTACATCAAACGTCTTTTAAACTATACATTATACAACACATATAATGTCGTATTAGGTAAAATTAAAACGCCTACTTTAATTTCTCAAACTAAACCAAAAATATTAATTTTTCCCGATTCAAGACTCGGATCACGTAATTTTTGTTTAAAGCCCTGTTGGTCATAAAGGCTTATATATCATTTTAAAAACTGTAATTTAAAATTACTTATTCAACATTACTTCCATTACATAAAATATCATTTTACACCATATTTTTTACAATACATATAATATTGTGTTAGGTCAAATTAAAACCCACTATAAAATATCTTAAATTAAAGCGGAAATAATAAAATTTTGCCGATTCCAAAACTCGGATCACATAATTTTCGCGTGCAGCTCTGCTGGTCATAAAAATTTGTATGTCCTTTTCAAACTATTATTTAAAATTTTTTAAATTTAAACTTTTGACGCTCGTCGAAACTTCCAATGTTGGCCGATCCAATATTTTTAAGGGGAAATATAAAAAATTCATGCAAATCTATTACGATGAGTGCTTTTATATTCCTGAAAAATGTTATTTAAAAAACGATAATCTAATTAGTCCGTATCTGAAAAATCTTTTTTACTGCCGGACGTACCGTGGGCGGTTTAATTTCAAAGGAAGTTTGCTCCACAACGATTGGATAAAAAGCCTCGTTAAGATTTGTATCGTTCCACAATTAAGCAAAACGTCTTTCTACATTTTTATTTTACATGCCAGCTATTAGCCGTCTCGTCTCTCCTCTTTCAATAATGAGACATTCACTTGATGTAGAGATGCAGTCCTTGTAAAGAAAATATCTTGTTTTTTGCTAAATTTGTCGTAGATTAAACAAAAACACTTTACGTAATTATTAATGTTCAGTTAAATTGCTAAAATGGACAAGTAGTGCAATCATATCGGTGTTTGTCCGTCTGTCTCCGAATCTATCCCATGTAAAACTTTTAAATTTAGTACAGGTATAGAATATGGTAATAGTAATTATGTACATTACATATGAAAGTACAATTTTGATTCTGGGTGTAAATTTCATGGGATAACTTGGAAATTAAAGAAAACTCTTCCTAGAATATAGTGTGAAGAGTTAAATAAAATGTTATTAAAGCACAAATTTAACAGTATACCTAATATAATCTTCTTAAGAATTTTTTAAATATTTTTATGGAAAAGCTCTTAAAAATTACTGTGTAATGATAGGCATTATCACCAAAAGGATTGCAAAGAAAAATTTAGATACGTTTATAATTAGGTAAAGATTGAAGGAAAATTATGTCTTTTCAAAATTTAAAAATATTTTGTTTTTAGGCGTCTTTCAAAAAAATTTATTTGACCAAGTCGAAACTCTCTTCACTCAACTTCCATTCATGTGCGATGTGATAAGGCATTGGTGAGATTGTTAAAATGGCGCGTCCCTTAATTACATAGTCGGAATACATATATGTCGGAGTTCTGATGGAATGAAGCAGTAATTGTGCTACTACGGCTTGCATTTAACCGGTTCTTTTATTTATATAATGTTTAATAAATATCTGTCAACTCGATGTCGACGACATGACTCATGGCTTACCATTAAATCTCTAATGTTTTACGGATTTGTTTAAATATAATAGTTGGGAAAATGAACTATCATCTATGTTAATAATAATAAATTCCGACTATGTAAGAAATAATTAGGTATACGTTACAAAGTAAACATTTATATGGATTACTTACTTCTGTCAGCGACTCCAATGTGTATTAATATTATAAAGTATACTAAGACTATGAAAAATGGTCATCAATCACCATAAAACCGGTTACATACTTTTAAATCGCTAGAGGTGAAACGATAATAATAATAATATTTAAATACAAACTAGTCAACAAACATACACCATACTATCACTATAACCCCAAAAATTTATTAAAGAAAAATAAAACAAAACAACTGGTATCCAGACATAATGACTGATAGAACCACAAATAACAACTGACCAGAAATAACTAAAATCACAGTAAAGTTCCCAAAAGTACACATCTAGCAGATATTTCTCTACTCAACACTGACAACTTACAGAAAAACACACCGACAGAAACACATTTATACATACACTAATAAAATAAGGATATGCGTAACCAAAACACTGTTAATACAATATCATTTATTTTATAAATATTCGCAATAATCTCGAAGTATCTCCATTCAACAACCTAGTTACTAGGGCTACTTGAAAAATATCCATTTAAAAAAATATGTAATTTTAGACACCTATACAATAGTTTCTAATACAATGTCAGCATTTAAACCAATCCATAATTAGAAAAAGAAGCCTTGGCATGATTCTTCCTCCGAATTTACGTAATAACACCGGCGTAAATCGAAATAATCTAAAGATAACAATAATCTACTACAGGACTACGAAGTTTTATTTAAATTAAAGAAATATTATTCTTCATGCCAAACAAATAGGTGAATATTAGAAAGTATAAAAGAATTAACAAGTTTGTTTCATATTTTAATAAAATGGACTAATTTCATCTCATTTTGAAATTGATGAAATTTAACTGATTAAAAACCTTAGAGAGTTTCGGGAAGGAAAGTTCAAAAGACTACGCACAAAATTTTCTATTACTTAAATTTCAATCTAAGTTCAAAATTGTTTCATTAGCATTATCAACGGCATAATACATTTTCCTAAAGTTTTGCAATCACTAGTACATTCCAACTAAGTATTATTAAATCATTTGTGATTATATAATGTAAAATAAATAGACTCGGAATCTGTCGTGTGACAAACAAATAAAATGCTAAGAATTTTATTATAACTGAAGGGTATTTTGTAAATGTTCATCATCTATATAAATTTTGTGTTTCATTCTAGTTTTTTGGCCCTAAAGGTAGTTGTCGTGTGAAAACTCGTTGTGGCCGAAATTTGCTGATTTTTTATATATAAACTGTAAACACATACTTATTTTAAAATTTAAAAGTTATTTATCAAGTTTTTGTAAAAATCTGTCTCAAATTGCCCAAGTAGGGAATTTACAGGGTAAATTGTCATTTACCCACACTTTTAATTTTAATTTAAAAAACCCGTCCAGCAATTTGATTAAAAAATAGTCAATGTAAAATGTATAACACATTTGAAAAAAAACTAACAATTTGAAAAAAAAATTGTTTGCGGTTTATTTTTGGTAAAAATCACTCTCAAAAGTTGTACAATCCATACGAAAGTAACAATTTTACCATAATTGAAATTTTATTTTCAACACGCATCGAGCAATTTGTCTAAAAACTAAGTCAATATAAAATGATAAATTTAAAAAAAAACATTTAAATAAAAATTTTTATAATAATTTTTGGATTTTACTCTCACACGATAACTACCTTAAAGCTATACTACTCTAATGTTTAATATGTACCTCAAATACGTTTGTATTATTACTGTTTATCTTATTCTTTTTATGTTCTCGTTTGTAAACAAAAATAAATGCTATTTGTTTCTTATCGACCTACTTATTTATATTAAGTCCGTGCAATGCACTCATCTCGAGTACGTTTAAAAAAAATTGGTTTACAAATTTCCATCAAACTGATCACAATTTTGTTCTTCATTTAAAGGAAGAATACTCTACCACTATCTTCCTAGGAAAAATTAAACAAGTCCGTGAAAAATTCAAGCAAGAAGTTCTGGAAAGTGAAGCGAATATTATAAAGAGATTTCTCTTAAATTTGTTGAATTTGGAAATTAATGAGACAACCTCACTTTGTCGTTAACTAGATAGATACAGTGACTTGAAAAAGAAGCTTATTTTTAGCTAGTCATGTTTTCTTATATTACGACTCGATATTTTTCCTCGCTTATCTATATTTTTAACAATTTATCGTCAACAAAATTAATTAATTAGCTCAGAGTAATAATTTCTTAATCTAAGTCTAAGTCTAAATCACAGCAAACAGTAAGGAATGTGATTAAAATTAACTTATAAAATATTTTTTAAAGAGCGATAAGTAAAAACACTGGAAAAACACTGGATTTAGCTCATTTGCATATTATTGGCGATAAGTTGTAGCACTGCGAATTTTTTTTTCAGGATAGTTTAGGATTTAGATTACATTAAACTTAGATTACATTATCAAAAGTACTTTGACTAATTAAAATGTAATTTTAACACATTTAACAATGCCCAAGTGCATGTTGCTAAGAAATAAGTGTGAAACAACATTCAACATGATTTAAAATAAATGCTTTTTTGATGCACTTATTCTTTGGCTGAAATCACTAAACTATTATTATCCTGGATATATGATATCATTTAACAGAAAATAAAAAAATTATTTGATTTAAACAAGAAATTGAGAAAGGCATGGGAAAAGCTATTATCGTTTTTTTCCTCTCCACTCTCCTGTTTTATGGATGGTGAATGAGTATGCTACTCATCACATAATCCAGTAACACTAAAGTAATTCTAAATAAAGAATATGTATTTGCACAAATCACGATCTAAAAATCCCAAAAGATTCTTAGATCGTGATTTGTGCAAATACATATTCAACCTCATGTATTTTTGTTTCAAAATTTCCTGAAATTTATGCTAAATTTTCTCTTCTATGAAATATCTGTGATGAGAATTACGAATCATAATAACTTAAAATATTTTTTCGTATCTGAATATTCTTTTACGAAATCTTCATCATCAATTAATTATGGCTTTAAAATAATATAAGGAAAAGATATCGGAGAAAAGATTTGATTGAAAAATCAACAATTCAATTTGAACAAAAAATAATAAGTAAATTTGTTCTTAGAGTTAAACAAATTTTCGTTCATTTGTAAGCGAGGATATAAAATTAAGAAATTACTTGTAGGAAATTCCCATAAGGACTTTTTATAATAAACTAGCAATTGCAAAATTCTCTACACTTATTTTCTATAAGTTTTCTTAGATTTTTGCAATGCTTATTACGACAGTGTAATTTGAAAAATTGGTATATATCAGAAATTTTATGACAATTTTTGGATTAAAATAATTTTTAGAACCACTTAAAATTTTGAAAAAAAATTATTATGTACTATTTTTAGCAAATCTGGCTTCTTGCTAAATTCCTTCGATTTGTTAGTTTTCAAAAGATTTAGTTGTCCAACTTAAATCAAAAGTGAAAACATATAAATATATAATAATGTTACCAACCATCATTAGTTGCATATATGCCCAATTTTAAATGGTGGCAATAAAGAAAAACAAAATGGCTTTCGACGTCAATTTGAATACAATTCAACTACTCCACGGAATATTGGTGCGCGCTTAAGAGAAATAAAATAGCTGCAAAAATAACAAACCAAATATAAATATTTAGCAAGTAAATTATATCCAAAATCCACTGAAATTTACATCTAATAATGGAACAAATACAAGACAATGACTGAGATAACTTTAAAAACTCTGGAATGAATTGTTTGATGAAAACGGTTTGTTTAAGGGCTGTTAAATGTTTTTCTATATTATCATTCATTATTAAACTACTCATATGTTAACATATCATCTTTGTCTTGAGCAAACGGACTCTTATTTGATACTCGTTTTTACCCTTCATCATTTACTATCAAAATTCTGAAACATATTTTCATGCATCAATAATATAAGCTCTATACATTGAACTACGCCTGACATCATAAGAAAATTACATATTTGTAAAACCGATACGACGTATACACCTCCACGAAATATATTTTCCTGCCGCGGCTTGTATACAGCCCCTTCAACGATTCAGAATACGGCCTCGACGAGATTTACAAAACTTCAACTCCTTCTGTTCTACTTTTAAATATTAAATTTTACGCCTACCCAACTAGCTAAACTTTTCATTTATTTTTATTGATCGAAACCTGTTCGCTTATAATTATATTAGTATTGAATATCTGTTTAAATTCTTTAACAAACCTATATAATGTATGGAATATAATGTATGGAAATATAACTAAATTGTTCTTCATTCGATTGGTTATTTAATAACAAGAACTCGTGTATTAAAAACAAATACTCAAAAGTTGGACGTGAATTAAATATTACGCCCATTGAAAAGTTTGTTTTTCTCACTGTGGGCTTATCATAAAAGTTATTCGTTATAATCCAGAGGAACTGATAGATGAGCATGTAATATAAAGCCAAACGTACGTGGAATATAAGACGATATAACATAGGTTTGCTTGTATTACAATGCTTCGATAAATAATTATTAGACAAATAATATGTAACAATAATAATATGTAATAATATAATTTGTGGGCTACAAATGATTCGATAAATAATTCTTCTCACAATTTAATTGAGGAAAATACCAAAAAAGTTGCAGAATAGCCTTATCGTTGGAAAATATCTTTAGTAAGTATTTCTCTCTATATTATATAAGTAGTTTGTATTGTTTTTAAAAGCTTTCAGCAGAACATTCGATCACTTTTTTTTCCAACCGTTGAAAAAAAAAGATTTCCTCACAAGTAAATGTTACGGACTAGTCTTTCTGCTTAATAATAATTTACTATTCATTCGAAACTTTCTGTCTATATAGATTATAAACGTATATTAATCATTACATTTGAGGTGTAGCAGAAATGCTATGTAACTTTAGATCAGTAAAACTATCAGGTTTGTAACTGTCGAAAAATGGTAACCTTACCCTTTCCCTTTAACTTTAAACCATTAATTGACAATTCCCTTAATATCACAATATTAATTATCACAATATTAATATCATAATATTAATTCCGTTTACGAATTTGAGAGAATCTAAATAAAACCTTTTTACCATTTCATCCTTTGTCATTAACGCAGGGAAATTTCTTTTTTATTTTTTGCTATTTCTTTTCCTTATGCAGAATGAAGATAGTACACATATTTAAAATTGAATAAAACACGTTTAATGAAATTACATTGTTTGTTTACATATTTAACTTTAATGTAATACGTTTAGTAAAATAAAAATGCATAATGCGAACTTAATGTGGCAAGCTTAATATCTTTCAATAAAATAAAGAACCTTTTGAAAAATTTTTAGTATTGTAGGTTACTGCAATGGATTGGGCAAATTAATATAATCGTAAAGACTTATATTCATCCAAACAAAGTTTTTAACACAAATTACTAAAAGTTGAAAATGCAAATATCAGGGCGGGTAGGATATTCTAATAGGTACAGTTAGGATGTTCACATGTGACTTGTAACATAATCGCATACTTAAAGATTATGTGACAAGTCACATGTAAACATCCTATTTTCGAATTACACACCCTACGGGTACGTACTTCATTATCGATTAGCGCGCCAGCCTCGAGCTTTGACGATACGAGTAATTATAACTCTGGTAATATTGAAAGCAATCAATATTTAATATATTTGTTTAGAAGGAGGAGATCACCTCCTAAAGAAGATATCATTCATTAGTTTTTAAAATCAACTTGTTTTGAAACAGGTACCCACTAATAAAACTAGAAAATTATGTCATATGAACAATATGTCATAAATTTTCCCACGGGAACAACATTCATAGAGGCATAATGCTTTTACTATTTAACTACATTACATGTAAGGATCTTATATAGACAACAGAAGCTCTGCTTATGAGTATATAATTTGACTAAATGTATTAAAAATTTACTTTAAAGCTCTTACAACATGCCGTTCGCATCGAAGAATTATCCATCCTCGGCAATGCTCAAGATTTCATTTACGAATTTGAGCTCGATTGGCGATTTTTACTTTGTCAAAAATATTTTTTATTAAAATTAATCGATCGCACAGCACATTAAGTCGGAACGGCGATGTGTTTGTATAATTAAAATAAATTCTATATCATCGCTAATAATACGTTTCGCAATTTATTGTTTCATCATTGTTATAATCCACAAAGATTTTGGAAATAAGAGACAATTGTGATAGGTATTATATCACTTCTGTAAGTAATTAATAAAAATATAATTAAATTAACAAGTAACAGATCAAATATTTCCAACTAACATATGAAAAGAAAATAATTTTCACACTACAAATTTAACACGTCTGCTCCGCGCAACAACTGACTGAACTCATATTGCCATCATCCACACTCACATCTGATTCCATGCTCCCTTCTAAGCTGGTTGAACGGGTGCGGCTGGAATGTACAACAATGTTGGTTTGAAGCGTGAAAGGAAATATAAAAAATAAGGTTTCCTGATTATCCATATAATCGCGTAATGCATTTTTATGGCTTAAGTTTTGCTAATAATAAGTAAAAAGATGATGATGTGGAAACTTCTTTCGGTTCATTTTATCGAACATTTTTAATGGGAAAAGATTTCGAATTTTTTACTCAAGCTCCACTCCAAGCATGACGCACTACGGGCATAGCCGGTGGTATGCTGAATATGGTTGAACGGTTTGACTTCGGGTATACTCGCCGCTAGGCCGAATGGGAGCGTGGGTTCATCACTTTTCCAAGTGAGTTACTGGGGCAGCGATAGAGCGCTGGATTAAGTACAGAACGCGATATAAGATTGTGATTTTATCTATTTTGATTTTAGGAAGTAATGTTTTTTTGTTGAAATGAAATCAAAAATATTATTGATCATATATTTGTTAATCATTTACATAATTTTACATCAGCAATTATGTGTGATAGGTGCATACATATATAAATTTGATTTAATACAAAAAAAAAGGTTTCTCGGTGGTTATGGTCCGAATCCCATTGCCCAAGTTTCTTTTTTTTACTCATTACATAAAATAAAAGATTATAATAGCGACGTATATTTTCTTTTTATACGAATATATTTGTCACCTATTTTGTATATAATTTCATACATATTATATATTATTTGAGCGTATTTGTTTGAATTAATATATCATGTTGTTATTATTAATTTAATTAGTTTTATTTCTTTTTTATTTTACTTTTCAAAATTTCCAACATATGCAATAAAGTTTTATCAGTTGTCAAAGTTTTCACTTCTGTTGTGTGGTTTTAAACAAATCCAATATTTAATGTTTTAACAATCGTAATTATTTGATTTAAATAAAAAGTTTATACTAGAGTTATAGAACTTTGGAAGCCTTGTTAAACGATATATCACAACTGTATGTTCGTATCACTGATCGCCTTCTTGATAATTTCTTTCTGAATACCTCAGTAAAAGTAAATATCACAAAAAATTGAAGAGAATTTTGTTTTGGAAATGAAATCATCGCCAGCCATAACTTAAAATATATTTAGGCAGTATTAATAATTTAAATAAAATAGGGGAGTGAGAAAAAATGTTAGAAAAAAGTCAATCATGTGATGTTGTATAATCTTTATTTTCAATTTTAAGAAAAAAAGACATTGAAACATTACTTAACTACTAACTTATTAATTTATTAATATTTTTAAGGATTATATGATATTTTAATTGCGGTAAATTAAAGAAAAGCAATATGCTTTTATCACATCTGCGTTTCGTACTTATGAAACTTGTCAGAAAAATATATGTTTTCCAGTAGTTAGATAGATAGTATTAAACTATTTAACCCAATAATACTTTTCCATAACTTGTGACAGTATACTTTGAAATAAATTTTGAAGGAATATCGCATACTTGAATGTACATCTAAATTAGGGTTAAATTATATTTTGGTTTGATCGTCTTTGATGACTTATCATCAAGTAAGTACCTCATTTTCATAAAACACTATTAGAACTCAAATTAATTGTGTATGGAAATATTATAATATTGACAAGAATTGCAAATGGAAATAATATAATATTAAAATATTATAATATTAATAATTATTAACAATTCTTAAAATAGAATACTCGTTTACGATTAAAATTTATTTTTCTGAAAAACATTCTGAATGTTTTTATTACTTTTTATCTAGTGTAAATACGTCATTAGATAAGAAAGCATGCGAAACATATAATTTTTGTATATGCGGTTAGAACATTTTTCAAACCCATTTTATCAGGTGGCTTGTTTAGTTTGTAAATAATCAAATTTTTCATATGGTCATTTACCTCAGACTCCCATAAACATGGACTTGAGTTTCAATATCTTCCGTATAATTGCTTTTCCAAATTTTTATGAATCCCATTTTCTCTAAAATTGATATTCTCAAAACGGTAAATTCTTTAATAAAAATTTTTAAAACTAAAAGATGGAGTGTAAAAAAATTATATATTAGGATTTAATATAACATTATTTTGAACAAGATCCAAGTAAGTATAGCACTAGACTGGAGGTCAAGTGCTCCAGAAATAAAAAAGGTACCAAAAAATCTGAGACTCTCTCCTTAAATACTTAATCAAGCTCTTGCGATTAGTATGGTATGCTTTAAAAATTATAGCACAAGACTATGTGCAACAATGACTATATGATACAATTGGAAAAGGAGTTGTCTGCCAAAAAATTTCGATTTGATACGATTTCAGAAATTTTGGCTAACAGTTGACTCCTTTTTCAAATTATCCTCGAACTTAAGACGATATCTAATTAAATTATAATATTTCATCACTTACATCAAAGTACCAAAGAAATTAGTGGCTTTATGGACGTCATATGAAATCTGCATAGCAGAAATTAGATAGGAAACAGAAAACAACGATGAAAATAACACAAATTCGCGCGACTTTCACTTCTAACTACTGAGGCGAATCGTGCCACAATGCGCGGGGGGACCTACATTTCCTTCAACCTCTCCTTACTTCTTCCTTATACTTTTCGCCCATCTAACGTAATATTTTTATTTACACATGATTTTTAGTTGTATTCCAAATGATTTAAGATACTGAAAATAATCGTATATTATTTATTTTATGATCTAAATGCTTAAAGATAATTGAGAATTTAAGGGCTATTTACCAAAAACTCAAAGGGAATAAACGAGTAGTTAATCTTTTAAGAATAAAGTAATAATAATATTATATTTCTAGCCTATGATCAAGTCACGGTTTGAAAAAATTAAATTTTCGACCCATACTACATAAGAATATTTCCTAAGGGACTTTTTGTCTTTCTGTTTCATAAATCGACATGTTGTACGATGATTTCAATGATTTTTATTGAAATAGTGCTTGAGGTCAATGTTATATTTGGTCTCGAGTAAATATTCACTAATGCACTATTGGTGCTAGCACACTAAACATTGAGTGTGCAAACTTAAGGATTCTCACTGCAATTCAGCTTAAAATTAAAAGATAACACATAAGTTAATTTAATCCCGATCAATCGTAATTTTTATGTAAAAAATATTTATGTAATTTTTATACACGGGATTCTGTGCATCAAATTAAAAATAAAATATTTATGAACTACACGTCAATTTTCTTTTTTAGAACACCATGATGAATGAACACCATGATTTCAGAGGCAAAAATTTAAATTTTTGTAAGAAACACGCTTCAAATATAATCAATTCGATACAAAAGATCATCTGTATGAATAATAAACACGTTCATAATTAAATATTTAAGATTTGATACATAATTTTTAATAATCCCAAAATTTTATAACTTTGATTTTAACTGTTTAATATTTGTCTTGTGAAATAACAGATAAGTTTAGCGTAAAGTATTTCAGTTTATTGAAAGATAAATATACTATTATAATGTTAATTAAAAATATTTTATACGTATCAAACATATCCTATTTCTATTTTCAACTTTGCTCTTTCTAAAAATATTTTTTTTTAATTTGGGAAAGAAACTTGGTAATTTGTTACAAATGAAGAATATTATAAACTATAAAAAACGGAGTTACATAATCATTGTATGCTTTGTTGCTGCATTCGAAAATTGAGTCATGTAATTTTAGTGAAGATGTAATGACAGAATGACCGCACGAAAATTTCAAAAGTATATTAAAGCAAAAAAATAAAATCTATAAACATAATGATTATATATACATGATTCAAAAATGTATAAGAAAAATTATAATGTTATATATGAAACAAAAATCTATAAGATAAATAATTATATAAATAAACATGACACGAAAAAAGCGATTTTACGAAGTGGTTAATGATGGTAATTTAGTGAACGATTAATATACAGGAGCAAGCGATACATAATATTTAGACAGCAAAAGTTAGCGAGTATGATCGTAGAAATAAAGATGAATCGAGTCGACACGTCATCACGCGTTTGGGGGATTTACTACAGGTTTGAAAATTGAATGACGTTTGGTGAAAGTATTTTTTGATCGTTTCAATAAACATTTCTCACTCGCTGGATATTAAACATTTACAAAAAATCTGAACGCTGATTAAATTTGAAAATTAAAACTAACGATTAAATTTTGCGAATAAATTAAATAGTATATTTAAGATTTGTATCACTAAAAGCACAAATATATATATATATATATATATATATATATATATATATATATATATATTCGTTGAAATATTGCGTCAAGTATCAATAAAATTTTGCCCTTGGCAAATTGTAAACATTTTCTTTTATCCCTGATGCCTCGTTTAACATACTGTCCGCAAACATTATTATCGAATACCCTTATAATCCTTTGGCAGTTAACCTTGCAAACAAAATAATCCCGATGAGTAGCTTAAGCCATAAAAAATAAATTCCATCCATTTTAAAAGGAACACCATTAAATATTTTAGAAAAATAAATTGTCAACTATGAATATTTTTTAAACTTTTCGACAAACTTATTTTCTTTTTAATATTTGGAGGGTAGATGTCTATTTCTGACGAATCTCACGTAGAGTTTGAACTGTGAAAAGATGCAGTGAAAGTTTAGTCCATGTCGTTTTGTTTATTTAATTTGTTGTTTATCGATTTCCTAACAATTTTAAAGTAATATTTTTTTAAAAAGAAATAATTATTACGTTTGTAGGACTATGTATCTGAAACTGAAGCCTGTCACGATCACTCACGCATCGTCTGCTTGTTACATTCGTTTGTCTAACTCTAAATATGTTTTCTTTTTAATAATTTGGGGAAGGGGGGGGGAGCACAATGAAGATTACATATGATGATTCATATAGATTTTCAGTTTAACCTGTGAAAAGATGCAATGAAAGTTTGCTCGATGTTGTTTGGTCCATTATTTCGTTGTTTGTTTATTAATTCTCCATTAATTTTAAAATATTTTTTCGTAAAAAGTATTTATTATGACGTTTATAGGGATCTGTAACTGAAAAGGGAAAACAAAACTCTTATAAGATCACTTACATGTTGTCGATTAGCGAAATAAAAATAATTAAAAATAAAGACTACTAAAACTTCGGGCTCGGATATCATTCGAACCTATTTATATGTTGTTTGCTGACTAAAAAAGCTTCACTATCCATGGCAAAGTATATTTTAGTCTAGCAATCTCTGCATTGGTCGTGAAATTCAATGAAAGTCATGAAATTCAATGAAATAATTCTCACAATCATCGCGCACCTAAATATTGTAATTCTCGTATTCCAAAGAGGCTTAAAAGCTTTTGTGTAGTTCATTCAAGTCAAAGCTCGCTTGTTGTAATTGGATAAGTTACCTATAACCAGTACAAACAAATCGTCGAAAGGCCTTTCAGTCTTTATAACATTTAATCCCGATAACCACTACAAGGATTTTAAAGAGGGCTATTGAAGTGTTTGTACTACTCGTAGTTTATGTATGTGAAAAATACATTAAAAATACAATAGGCAATAGGCAAATATTTTTTGCATTCTGACAAAAACACTCATAAATGCATACTTTACAATAAAAGTTTAGAGAGGACCGCTATATATACGTAACCCATATTTAAGGCGTAACAATTGTTGGTTAAAAAAAAGTTAGCCACCAGTATGCATAAATTATTATTATAGCAATTATTATAAAATAAACAAATACGTTAACAATTCTAAATGTTCAGATTACATTTGAAGCGAATTTATTGTAGTCAAAATTATTATTTTTTGGAAACAATTAATTTCGTCATTGGAACAGTTTCATTTAATTCTTATCAAAGAATACATATAAAACAATGTCCTAGCTGCATCGTATAAACCAAATATTTACGAATTTTTTAAGAATACTTTGTAATATTATTCAGAAGGTTTAAACTATCTTTACTTTTTCTTAAACTTTCTATTTATATTATTTACATATTAGTGTCAAGCGATAATTTCAGAAGTCTACCTCCAAACTCAGGAGGAAAACAATATTTTTCAAAACATAGTATTTGAATATAATAAAAAAATTTCCAACTCTAATATAATTTTTAGGAAATGTGTAACTTTAACGTAATTTTTATATAAGTATGTCGCATGCTACTTTCTTTAATTCCCTAATAATTTTTTGAAAACTTAAAATTTGTTTTCATGCGATTGGATATTTAATGTGAAAAACCAATGCAAACAAAATTTTAAGTTGAATTAGATACAACGCCTATTGGAATGTTTGTTTCACACACTGTGGGTTTAGGATAGATGTTATCGGTGGTAATCTGTTGAAGATTGTTCGGTGAAGGTGTTAGAAGATCTGTTGAAGAGATTAACATTGAACATAATACTATTTGTGTGTAAAACATAGAACTATATCAAATTAGTTTGTTACGTTTCATTGAATATTAACTTATTGCAGCATATTTATCTAGAGATTTAATTAAATGCGGTATCGCAATATTTAATACAATATTGTACAAAAATTGGACGATAATTTTAAATTAAGTCAATTGTGATATTATCACAATTGAATATGAGTAATTAATTCCCTGATACTCTAGAAAATGTAGCTAGATTATGTACAGTATTTTACAAGTCACGTGCGAACATCGCTGCAAATATTGTTGAATTGCACACCTGCGGGTTACACATCCATACAGTAGGACGTGCAATTCGAAGCCCTTTGTTATCTATAACCTTGCAAGTTAACGTCTAGTTTTGAATATGTAGATAATTATAACCCTGCTAATTTTATAAGTAACCTATTATAAATAAACTTTTTGGAAAGAGGAATTATTTTTGAAATTTTAACATATTTATTATGCTTTAAATTTACTCTTAGAAAAACGGCATTCCATCTGTTGGTCTTTATTTTTGTATGTATAAAGACAGGCTACTTGTTACAATTCTTGACCGATTTTAATTATGGTTTTTTCTATCGATTGTTTGTCTATAGTCTAATATTGTCTAACAACGATTTGTCAAATGGTTTAAATTTTGTAATAATTTTATAAAATTATTCAATATTTCGTGATCAGTGCCAATTATATGGTCACTTCATTTTATTATCTGCTATTTTTAACTGTTAACCTTTAACTTTTGTTACCTTTGCCTTATTAGAAATGATATGACAATTGCAATTCATAGGTATTGAAATGATATTGCAATTCATAGGTATGAAACTATTAGAAAAGAATTATTCAGGGTTAAGATAATAATAATAAAAGGAAAAAAGACGCAGTATGTATTTCTCGTCAATGCACAAATTTCATTTTATATTCTTTCATGAGTTTGAGAGTTCGATTGGCGATTTTTCCGAAGCTAATTAATATATTGTATTTAAAATATTTTGTACAAAAACTATTCTGTCACATACTCTAAGTCATAAGGTCAATGTCAAACGACTTTTATTGAGCTAGAATTATGCATCGTCGTTTTTATAAAGTATACATTTCTTTGCAAACTATTTACAAGAAAAATTACTTACATATCAAAAAATCCTATAGCAATTCCTATAATTTTGTGACTATCTAAAATTACATTGAAAATATCGAACTGTTGTAATATTTATTTTGATTTAATATTGCACATTAAAGCGATAGATGAATTATAATAATATTATTATATATGCAGGTAATAAATCTAATATTTCTAATATACATATAAAACAGAATTATCACACTCAACAACATCTAATATATATGCATATCGTGTCCGCTGACAGGAGTGACCGCGTGAGTGACAGCATAACACAACGTGAACGGACTCACATCGCCATCACCAACACCCACATACATCGCGTTCCGCGCTCGTTTCTAAGCTGGTTGAACGGGTGTGATTGTAACGTACGACAATATTGATTTGAAACGGAGGAAGGAATACAAAAAATAACGTTTTTTGATTGTCCTTATAATAGTAAAGCCTATTTATAGCTGCTTAGGTTATGTAGTTAAGAATAAGTAAAAATACTTTGTAATTGTTGAAGAGTCTTCATTTTTTTTCATGGAGACAAATGTTATATATGAGTTATAGAACATTGGAAGTTCTGTTAAACTATATATCCCAACATTGTGTCAAAAACATTTTGTATAAAGATGATTCGATCATGCACTCAAAGTCATCAGGTCGATTTCTAACGACATTTAATGAAATAGAATTATACATCATCGTGTTTATACAACTGCTCATTCTTCAATAATAAAATATACATCTGTTTTGTAAATTTTTGTAAGAAAAAAATGTGCAAATCAGAAATTCCTATAATACGGGCAATAATAATTTTCTGGCTGTTTGTTGTTTTGTAATTATATAAAATTATTTTGAAAATATCGAACAATTATAATATTTATTATATACCACTTTAAAGTGATCAATAAATAATAATGTAATTTAATACGCAGGTAGCAAATCAAATAATTTATATATAAAAATAAAATTAATTGCACACTGAACAACATCTAACGCGTCTATATATCATGCCCGTTGACACGAGTGTGACCGCGTGAGCATAACGTGAGCGGACCCATATCGTTATCACCCACACCCACATTTCCACATCGGGTTCCGTGCTCGGTTCTAAGCTGGTTGAACGGGAGCGATTGGAATGTACGACAATGTTGATTTAAAACCTAACACATATTTATGGCAGCTTAGGTTCTATAGGTAAAACAAATAAATAAAAAAATAAGTAAAACGACTTTTGTAATTATTGAACAGTCGTATTTTTTTTAATTGAGATAAATGTTATACTAAAGATTGGAAGCTCTGTTAAACTTTGCATCACATCGGTATGTTAGTTTCAATGTGGTTTTTATGATCTTTTCATACATATTTTGAACTCGCTAATCACTTAATTTACCGGAGAGCCCTCTGCCCCCTTTTGACTTTCCTTTTGAAAGAGGATACAATTAGTTATTTGCTTATAAGTTGTGTATTTACTTACAATTCAGTAATAGTGACAACAATTCTAAAAACATTTTTTAGGAAACAGAAGTATGTACAAGCGTTTCTTACAATATTTTTTAATTATAAGTAAAATAAAACTATTAATTAAAATGAATTATGAGATTAAAAAAATTTGGTAAAATCTTTCTGACTATCACATCTTTATTTTTAAATTTATGAGAAAATATTTCAGTATTTTTAGAGAACATTTCAAAGGAAAAATGCTGACCTACTCATTTTTTAATTTATAAAAATTTTAAATTTTTTAAAGAAAATAATATTAATTCAAATAAAATTTACCAGTTTCGGAACTTCTTGTTTTTTTTCCCTTAACTTATGATAATATATTCTGAAATAAATGTTGAAGAAATATTGTGTGCTTGAATGCCATTTGATAATGTTAAATTTTACTTTTAAAAGCAAATATTTTTTGTATATGCAAAAAACCTGGCCCGCTAATACGTGCCAATATGTTACATGAAAAAAAAATCAACCTTCAGCGGTGTTTCGTAGCAAATTCTCAAAAAGGGCCATATTTCCAAAAATGGTTGTCTTTGACCAGTTGGCATATTTCTAATATTTTTGATACTTTATTACAATTCCAATTGGATTTATATGAAACTAACGAAATGAATTTCTAATTTAAAATTTAATACCCAAATTAATGTTAATTCACGAACTCTGAATTTCTATTCTTAACAGAATTTTATTTCTCTGAAATATACTCTGAATTTTTACATTAAATTTTCATCTTCTATTTAGTCTAATTTATAACTTTTCTTAGCATATTTTTAATGTAAACGCGTACAATAAATACATTTTGGGGTAAAAAATAATTATTTTATTTATGTGACAAAAATTATTCTTTTCAAGTTCCTTTAAATAAAAAAAACATTATTTAATATTTTATCAAAACCGCTTGTTTTCTGCGTAAAAAATCCAATTTTATTTATTAGCTACTTAAATTAGATTTACATAAAAATCAACTCGAGTTTCAATATATTCCGTATAATTGTTTTTCCAAAATTTATTGCACGCTCTTGTACATTTATACTTTTTTCGTTGGATGAACAACCCGTTTTAAGACATCGCCTTCTTTACCTATTCGATCTTAATAGCATGAGACTTATTACAAGTCCAATTTAGTTAATGTCGAACTGAAATTCACTAAATAAAACACTGTTAAAAAATGTATTCTTCCAATAATTTACAGATTTTTGTTTATGTATCGAGGATATATATTATCCCTAATCCAGTTGTAAATAGAAAAAGTTATAAAGCCTTTATAAGTAATTATGTGCCTTATAAAGGCCAATTGAAGCAAGGAAATAAGAAGAAAAAAAATGACTCAAAAAATTATATTTTACATGGATGTAGTGATTGAAATAATTCTAAAATAATTATTACAAATAGTTAAGAAAATTAAATGGTAAATATAAGAAAGAGGTAATAATATTGAAAAGCATAAAATTTATATGGAAATTGGCGGGTTTATGAGTACTCCTGTTCAACTGGCTGTGACAAAATTTTAAAATTTCTTTAATTATATTTCATTGCTAAGCTTTACTTCGCATGAATATTAATTATCTTTCTTAAAAATTAATTTAACAAATTGAAAAAAAAATTATAATGGACCATATTTCTAATGTGCTCTAAGCTAACTTTCTTCCTACCTTCCATTTTATCCATCTTACACAATTCAAATATGTGTACTTAAGCATGTTTTTCCTGCACGCTCTGTTCTTCTCTCTTACAAATTAAAGATACGTGATATTTACGGAAATTAACATCTCCCAAAACAACAATTCTTACTGAAACAGTATTACGAAAAAAATTTAATCTAAACTAATCGAACCTAGAGAGCTCTAACGGATATTAAAAAGTACTATTTCTGTAGTACAAAATTATCATCAATTAAATTAAGAAGTTATGAACAACTGTTAATAGGTCTTTAACAGACAAAGCGTTATAATAACAGAAATAACAGCCTTGCCAGTAACAATACAAAACTTGTTATTTTAGTGTGTGTGGGTATAGATATTTTTCCTGCACCCTCTTTTCTTGTCCCGTACATAATAATATCACGAGACATTTACGGAAACAAACCTCTGCCGAAACCAAAATGGGTATTGAAACAAGGTTACGTTACAATAGACTAATCGAACCCAGAGGACTATTGCTGATGTTAACAGTCACAGCATGAGTGCGAAGTGCACGGTTTTAACAATGTAATCCGCTAATTCGGACGCACAACAGAAATTAAAATGAAGTATAGTCGGCATGGACGAACTAATAAGTCTTAAAAGGAAAATTATATTAAAGCAGAAGTACGTACAAGGATATAAAATATAGTTCACCGATGATAAACACGGTCTTATCGACAATATCATAATACGGAACGAGGCCGTAACCAGAAAAAGAAAACCTCTTTACTTATAACATGCCCGTTCTCATATAACAAATAATTTCAGGGGAACAGAACAGAAAGGAGGGATTATGTCTTTAAGATCTTTAAAAATGATTATTATTTATGGAACCGTAATTTATTCTTCAATTTTATTTCCCACATTTCCTTTAGTTTTAAATTTTGGAATGTAATATTATGGAGATATTTATTTAGTAATAAATATTTTTATTATGTATATAATATAACTTGAAAATTAATTCTATAATAAGGAAAAAAGTTTTGTACGTAAACAACATAATATTCAGCAGGTTGAAAATTAAAAGAACTGTAGAATTCTATATTTGATGGCTCACCGCTTAACAAAAGATATTTTACAAAATAATGTACCCACAATTTGGGCCAATATAAAAATTAACTTAAATAAAATCTATCCCTATATAGCCATCCCACACATTCTGGCCAATACATTGGTATTTTTTTTTAAATTATTAAATGTCCATCATAGAAAAAGATGCAACGCAGACGAGGGGTTATGGTAAGTGATGAGTCAGCGGCTGAAACAGCTGTCTGTTGTTGGGCAAAGCTGGTTATTGACTTTCCATCGACTCAATTTACAGGTGGTGCACCTGTCGACAAAGTTTTTACTGTCTCTCTCAGCGCATGTTCAATCGTATGTTTTACTATTTTTACGTTGTTCCGAATTGTACCGCCGACTTATACTGTCTGATTGTAGGAAATGTATATTGAGGTATTAAATGTCATATCTTCTATTTTCTCCGATTGCTGTCAAAACCTTTATTGTCGACAGACTGCACTGAATGTAATTTGTAAAAAAATCATTAAGTGAAGTCATCGTTTATTTGTCTTTTTTCTGGTGCACCGCAATATTTATTTGACAATATCAGTTATATTATTTAATCTTTTAATTAGTTTTTCAAAGGTCATTTAATAATGATATATAGAATTTCATCAGTTAACTTAATAGATATAAAATTTGTAATAGAGTTAATTATTCCTTTAATATTATGAAAATGCTAATAAAATTGTATATATAAAGGCATATATATATTTCAGGAAACAAACTACAGAAAATTCAAACAGAAAACCTCAATGTAGTTTAGATTAGGCAGTTTAAAATATTATACTTAATATATTAAAATAAAATAATTATTTCAAATAAACATAATGAATTAACAGCAAATTTTAGATTTTTTTCTTGATAATCAAATTGCTCTTTTTCTTTTAAAGTTAAACTCTATATAACAACTTAACAACATCAAATACGATCGAATGAAAAACATGTTCATCTATGTCTTTTAACTTGCCTCTTCAATATAGTTTTGTAAAAGTTTAAACAACATTTTTACAGTCGTTTTAAGTATTTTTGGGGGGAGTTCTTTTCTTGAATTTTAATAAAACCCTGTCAGAATGGTAATACTTTCGTTACGTGTTTGATTTACGGTTTCAGTGAGATTTTATTAGCTAATTTTCAATTCTGCGAAGAGGTTTAACCAACGTTGAGCATAATTAACTGCGAATGCTCGTTTAAGACTTTTCATTAAAAATTCTACGAGAATTTATTATCTCTTTATAAGTTTAACTTAAAGTATTTCACTTTATTGAGAAATGAATACATTGTATTTCCATTTTCAAATTTTGCTAAATAAATAAATTAATTCCCTTGAAATTAAGACGAGACATAAGAAAATTTGTTACATTGAAAATGGAAAATACAAAACGACAATAAATAATCATTCTGTACTGGATTAAGGTGCTCGAAAATTAAGTCCAATACTGTGAGGAAATTGATTTCCACGATATCATATAATGTGAGCATATAGTGCGAAAATGACACCACTAAATCACATAAGTTACAAAGAGCAAACGAAATCGATAAAAAAGGAATAAAAATGAGCTTATAAACCTATAAACGGGTTATAAACAGGCCAGAATATAAATGAGCTTATTATACAACGAAAAATTGGGGTTTTTCTCTTCTATTCTATTTTGTGCGGCGAAAGTTCAGTTCATGCCACCTTGTTTATTTCATTGTATTAACTTGGAAACATCTAGGTCTGTTCACCTGTCAGAGCCGTTTTTCTAGGAGACCTCATAAGGTTTGAAAGATAATGGTCTCAAAAGTATTTTTCTATGACTTTAGATAGTATACCTTCAGAGAAAAATATGCTCCTTCCTCTTTATTTCCGAAATTATTGAGCCAACCAACTTTTACAGGTAAAAACTTATAGCCCTTTAACCCTCATAGGGCCTCGTACACGCTTTGGTGCATATGAATATTTAAGCGTTTTTAATATTTATATACATATATATATATATATACATATATACATATATATATATATATGTATATATATATATATATATATATATATATATATATATATATATATACGTATGCATATCTATGACAAAATCAGCTTTACAACACATGGATATGGCGAAACTATGAGAAGTCCTAACGTCGAATCTAGATTCATAGTAATAAATATTTAGGAAGATTTGTATATCACCATTATTAATTATATGAGGTAATTTTAAATATTTATTTTGCCGGGGAGTTCATATTAGTCATTACTTATGACAAATAAAATAATTTTACAAGGCTTATAACTCTCGGTCCACGAGGCAACTCGCATTTAATCGGTTTTTTGAAGGTTACGGTACTAAATTAAACATAACTAAAAATGGGCACTAATTAGGTACGGTTTAATTATCTTGATAATCTGCATTGAAAACATTATGTCCTGTATATTCCGATTACAATAATCGCCAATCACTCTTATATAACAATAGGCCATAATGTCATTTAATCAATTCCAGCTCTTAGGAAACGTTGCTTCTAGAGTGATCAGTCTCTGTTTTCACATTATAAAAGATTAAAAATAAATGAAATAAATTGTATTTAAACTTATAACAGCGACTGAAATGGGTGACTACTAAAACTCCCGGCGCGGACGACATTCTGGCGTATTTATGTATTATTTGCCCACTAAGTGAAAGATATTACCCTAAGTAAGTTTATACTTAACATTAAAACAAATAACCACAATAACAACTAACATTTTTGAAAACTTCACTATCACTGGCAAAACACTTTCTCATCTAGCAACCTCTGCAAAGGTCGCATGAAATTCTATGAAGTAATTCTCACAAGCGTCACCGCACGTAAATACTACAGTTCTCGTATTGCGAAGAGACTTAAGAGCTTTCGAATAATTCCATCAAGCCAAAGCTCGCTCATTGTAATCGAGTAAATTATTTCTACGCAGTACAAAAGAAAATCTACGCCGGGCGTTTGTGGCTTCATAATATTTAACCTCGAGAGCCACAAGACTGACTTTAACATAGATGATTAAATTGTTTTTACGGCGTGTAGTGTGGGTTGTTAAAATAATAATTTGAGTCACCAGTATACACAATAAATAAAAACATTAAGCATCTTAAACATGCAAATTATATATGAAACAAGTTTTAATGAAATTTGGATTCCCAACTCTTACTCGTATTTTGTAAAAACAATTAGTTTCGTCATTTATATAGTTTCATTTAATTTTTAACAAAGGATATATACAAACAATATCCTAGTTACGTTATTATAACACAAGTATTTTCTTATTTTTTTAACAATGCTTCGTAATGCTCTTCTCAATTTTTCGTTTTATGCATACATATTAATATCGAATTATAATTACAGAAGTGTGCCTCGAAAGTGCATACCGAAGCATATTATCAATACTCCTAATTAATTAAAAAATAGTTTAAAAGACATAGCGTTTAAAAATAATAACATAATTTCGTAACTTTAATATAATTTTTAAGAAATGTGTAATTTTGATACAATTATAAAAAAGGGTTTTCCATATTTTACCTGTTTTAAGTTTTGGTATGAAAATAACATTTACCAACCAGAATCAAAGTAGAAAGTAAATATATATTTATAATGATATTTGAGTAATTTTATTTATATATTTTTTGCCTCTTGAGCTATGTCATTTTGTATGAATAACAGTTTAAATGTGCCTTTTTAATGTATATAAATGTTAGATATTAACGAAAGGGCTTTGAGGTAATCATTGAGTATTTCTTATACTCACTGCCGGTCCCTATAACAAACCAGACGTCAACAATGGCAATTACCAAACAATAGCATTGTTTCAGTTATCGACAGTTTCTATATATGCCATTGGCTGTTATCTGTACTCTATGATTAACAGTTACGTTTTTCCCACGGTTGATCGCTACATTTCAGTTAGAATATTTTTGCATTTCCATACTAAACATTTGTTGCTATTAATGTCATTAAACACATTTTTACATGTTTAATTACCTAAACAATTTTCTTTAGATTATTAAAATTCCCATTATCCGACTTAAAAATTAACTTCATATAACTAAATATATACTACACCAAATTGAAACAGTTCTTTAACCAAGTTTCTTCAAAAAAAAGAGAAACTTTTATATTTTTCAAATTGATTTTGGAAAAAGTTTTAATGCTAAAATACAATAAGCGCTATTAAATAAAATATAAAATAGAAAATAACAGCCGGAAAAAGGAACAATGCTGTTGCTGAATTTTAATTACCTGTCTTTAAACGTTTAGATAATAAGTGTACTTAATATACAATTAGATAAAATATATCTGAATAATCTGGACAAAATTACCTTTTGGGTAAAATTGCACTTCATCCAATAAAAGACCGCTGTCGTTTAATCATGTGGAAATATTATTAATTTGTTTAATTTATTCTTATTCTATAGTTTCCTATTAAACATATTTCTTCTTTCGATGTACTCCAAATCGGATAGAAATAAATATTTATTATTTTCAAACAATTTTTGCTAGGACTCGCTATTATTAGGTATGTACACAAAATTAATACAATTAAATTTTATAACAGTTATCAGCTTTCTAAACTGTATAAGCACACCATGAAATGTTGTTTTCATGTACTCCTATATTAGAGGGGAATATTAAAAATCATGCTTGTTGATAATAAATGAAGGTAGAATTATGCACGAGTTGATGGTTTATTGGGATGCAAAAACTTACTAATAGTAAAATTCTTATCTTTATCAAAGAAAATATTCATAATAGATTACAGAGACCGGTCAAAGAGACAGAATAGTAAAGATTCTGGTTTATTAAAGTATGCATGTCCCAACTGATACATGGGGCATTTCACGCCAAGCGGACAACGAAAAAAAAGGCAGGTCGTGAAATTTGTTCATATTCTGTTTGTTTATACTTCTAGTGAACATGGATGTGCACACCCATTTTTTTTTTCGTGTGGCGCTTTATTGTCGAATTACGAGCTTTTGAAAATTAATAATGTATGAATAATGCATTTTTTGGATGCTTATTTTTTTAATCAAACAATTTGTAACAAAACTTTATAAACATTGTTTCTTGAAGTTAAAAGTATGCAGTTTTTAATTTTTCCATAGAATTCGAAATTCGATTTTTTTTACTCGTCGTAAACCGGAAGTGAAGATTCAAATCGATATTCGAGTAACTTCGACATATTATTTTTTAATATTTTTTATTAGAATTATAGCGTTATAAATACTAATACTCCAATAAAACAATTAAAACGTGATCTCTAATAGGAGCTTAGGATACAGAGCATGTAAAGTACATACACATCGCGTCCGGTTTCTAAGACGTTCGGGGTTATTTGTTAATACTTCGCTATTTACACTTCATTCGCTTATGTTAACATGCAAAATAAATCAAAATCAACTGAGCGCAGAATTACACTTTCATGCTACGTCGCGTGGAAAAGAACCATGTGATGATTTTGGGGGAAACTTTAAACGTCTGACAACCCGCTTCAGTTTACAGTCTACGAATAATGCGATAACTACATCTTTCAGATTGTATGAGTGGGCAAAATCATCGTTGACTGGAACGTCTGTGTACTACTGTTCAAAGGAAAGTATTCACGAAGAACGAGATTTTCTACAAGTTCGTTTTGCTTCTGCCATTACTGTTCCTGGAACAAAGAGACGTCATGCTTTTTTCCCAACCACCGAAGGTCTATTGGTTAAAAGAACCAGTCAAAGTGCAACTGGGAAAATTATAAAAATTACAAAGTAAAACTATATACTATAATACTCTCTCAATAAAAACGTACCTGTCCTACAAAATTGACTAAATAGTTTGATTTCAATCACCTACATTTAGACACCTAGGTCCAAACAGTGCTATTTTCCGTTTGACCAACATACAAAATAGCTGTTCAGATTTAGGTGTGCGAATATTAGTATTTTATTCATATAATTACTGCTTTAATTCGACAGTGGCTCATTTCAGGCAGCGATACGTGTTTCAATCACTTGCGATGTGTTGGTATTTATCTTCAGGAATAAAGCTTTCGTCTTGGTTTGGTTGTGAATAATCACTTGATGCCTGACTAGATTGTGACAAGACAATGTTTTCTTCAGGTGGTGATTCACATAACAGTCGTTTTCTGCACGATTCACATACATAAACATTGGGCGAAATTGTCCACTTTACACTTAATGCGTTAGATATTTTTCTAACTTTCACACGCTTCTTATGACGAGCCATGAGAAACGGATTAAAACACCGATCACCGTAAGAATCCATTTTAAATCAAATAGAAAATAGTAACGCGTCTAGCCGATGAGCGGTCAAAGCTTCAACTAACAATAACGGTTAATTCGAACTACGAGCGGAACAGTTACGCGTCATATAGCTGTTTCTTTCTAGCAAGTAACGACGATATTATTCTGGGTTAGTAATAGCTTTCATCGCTCAATACGAGATGGCGTTACTGGTAGTATATCACAATGTTGTCATTGTTTTGTATGAATTCGTTAATGAAAAATATTTATGTTATCAATTACATATATTTTACTCTTAAAAATTTAATTCAGTTGATTTTGATTTATTTTGCATGTTAACATAACCGAATGAAATGTAAATAGCGAAGTATTAACAAATAACCCCGAACGTCTTAGAAACCGGACGCGATGTGTATGTACTTTACATGCTCTGTATCCTAAACTATTAGAGATCACGTTTTAATTTTTTTATTGGAGTATTAGTATTTATAACGCTATAATTCTAATAAAAAATATTGAAAAAAAAATATGTCGAAGTTACTCGAATATCGATTTGAATCTTCACTTCCGGTTTACGACGAGTAAAAAAAATCGAGTTTCGAATTCCATGGAAAAATTAAAAACTGCATATTTTTGACTTTAAGAAACAATGTTTATAAAGTTTTGTCACAAATTGTTTGATTAAAAAAATAAGCATCCAAAAAATGCATTCCTCATACATTGTTAATTTTCAAAAGCTCGTAACTCGACAATAAAGCACCACACGAAAAAAAAATGGGGGTGCACATCCATGTTCACTTGAAGTAAAATCAAACAGAATATGAACAAATTTCACGACCTGACTTTTTTTTCGTTGTCCGCTTGGCGTGAAAGGCCCCACATTTGGGATAACCGAAAAAAAAGGAATATTTTATTTTCATATTTTATGACTTAACCCTCTCGAAAATTGGCTATTTGCGTGCAAAGAATTAAAAAGGTGGCATCAAAACTCCCTTTTATATCAATGGCCTTTTACAAAACATAGCAATTAAAAGAAATAAGCATATTTCATGGCTTTAAAATCGTTTTTACGTAATATCGCCATAGCGAAAATACGATTTGCGTTTGTTACCCTCTTCCAATCTCAATATGATAATAACTCGAATTACTAGAATTTAAGGAGCAGGTAAAACTTCAGATAATGTTTTTATTGAACTGCCGTTGGTGTTTGATTTCATTTCATTTTTTATTCTCGAACTTTACGCTCGAATCTAGGAATGTTCCGTAATGCGAAAGAATATTCTGCAGTGCTTTCCTTTCGTGTATTGTCTTGATTTTTTCTTATTAAAATGTATCAGAGATTATCTTATTTTCTTTCTTCCGATTGATTATGTCTTATTTCAAGTATAAGAGTGAAATTTCTTAATAGTTTATGATTTATTACTATGATTTAGTTTTTTTTCTCTTGTGAATTACTCGAGTTGGTTGATTGGTGTCGTGTCCATTTGAAGTCAAATTAGTCTCAGATTGACCCGTGTGTCTAGATCACAGCTTTGGCAATGTCGACAATGTTGTAGAAATTTTCCTGAAATGGAAATTCGTCAAAAGCCTATAGGTTTTTAATGATAGCTGGGCAATTGAGAATGTGCTGCGGGGTGAGTTCTTCCCCTAGACAATTTTGACATGCTTTATAGCATCTAATGCTACCTATACTTATAGTCATTCCATTTAGGTGTTTGGTTCTGAGTCTGAAAATACTCGCAACAATATTTTTATCTTTTAGCTTTTAGCATTGATTACGCATACTTGATGTTCCTTTTTGATGTAGTCTTCTTTCAGTCTATATCTAACAATGGCATTAGCATCTTCTAAAGTTATGACCTTTGAACTCTCAGAATTTATTTTTCTGGCATCTTTCGCTAACCTATCTGCATCCTCATTTCTTTCTATACCCATATGTGCAGGTGTCCATTGGAAAGTGCAGTTGTTTCTTTGGTGAAAAATTTCCTCTAAGTGATGATTGATATCCTGCACGACTTTATGATTTCCATTTTGTAGCGCTTTCAGGGTAGCTTTAGAATCGCAGAAGATAACTAGTCCACTAGATTTGTCATCATGACCCAGAGAAATATACTATTCCCGCCATACCACCCGGGTAGTCTCAGGGCCCCTCCTGGGACCCGTAACAACCCGCCTCATACAAAAAGGGGACCTTCGAAAGTCCCCTAATAGTGTCCCGTATCTACAATCACAGCGCTTCCACCCAACAGGGACCAGAGAAATATACTGTCGTAAGGCCTCGAGAATTGCTTTTAGTTAGCAAGTAAAATTAGAAGCGATGTTTCCCGCTCCTATACTTTTTTGGACTTTTATGCCATTTGTCAGAGTATTGGATATGCCTGCTCCTCCGTTTAAAATTTTATTATCTGGATCTCTTATTATGTATTTGCACTAGGTTACGCCCTTAATAATTTTCGACAGTTTTAATAGCTTTATCTTTAACAATGTCCTCAGATTCCTTTTTCGAACAGTTTTCCAATAGGTTTAAATTGATGACAGTTTTTGGGGAAAGGACGTATTTTAAGACGGGTTCCTGAAACAAAGTGCGTTTATGTTGCAATTGAAGACTTTCTCGGATTTCCTTGTCGAGCTACAGGGTAGATGACTTTTTGAGTCTTGACCTGCAATTCCAGTTAAATATCGTTCTGTGTGAGATATGATTGACAGTTTGCCTGTTGGCCTCGTTAATGAATTTAACTATTTGGTACCTTCTTATTTTATCGAGTGTCTGTAAACTACTCTCTTGCTCTGCCTTGGAGTCGGTTGTGGAAAAGACAGTCCCAATGATTAACTTGGCTGCCTTAGTCTGGATATTGTTAAGTTTCCCTAGTGCAGACGCAGAGGCATGTGCCCAGATTAGCGCCGCATATTTCAGATTGGATCTAGCAAGCTGAGAGTTTTGGGTTTTGCTCCCCAGTTAGTATCACATAGACTTCTCAAAATGTTTAATTTTCTTAATGCTTTATACGAGATATTTTCAATATATTTGGTGAAAGTAAGTTCTGCATCCACGGTCACATCAACATGTTTTGGATTTTCCACCTTAGTGATGGGCACACCGTCCATAGTAACTACTTGGTTAAATGGCTTTCTACGGCTTCGATCTGTTGTAAAAATCGTGTAGTTGATTTGTAGCTTCAGTTCCCTTGACCAATTCAAAATTTCGATTAAAGATTTGTTGAGAGAACTTTCTTAATGTTGGTGTCACTGTCTATGTATTAATGGACATTAGTATAGCAGGGAAAGTAAAGAAGTGAGTACTGAGCCCTGTGGAACTCCTCCCCATGTTTTTCTGTTTTTTGACTTAGCTCCATTATACCTTACTCTAATCTTTCGTTCTCTCAGGAAATCTGCAATCCAAATAAGGGCATTACCTTTTATACTGTGTTGGTGTGCTATTTCGATTTTTTCCTCCATACTGTATCGAAAGCAGATGTCGTGTCGAGGAATTTAGTAATTATCTTTTCTGGAGGGCTTTTCTGTAGACCGTCTATTACAGATTGACAAAGATAGCAATATTTTGGTTCGTATGGCACATTGTTTTCTGTACGCTGTCTGGTAGAAATAAAGCATATCTGTGTGATTATTCAATATTATTTTATACTTCTGACGTGTAACAAATTTGTTTTACCTTTTAATCTTGAATATATAAACGCTAAAATATTGAAATAAATAAATGCAATAAGTAAGAATACATCCGTAAATAATGCAATGTAAGACATAAATCCGATAAAATGCGATATAAGACATAAATCCGCTTGGGAGCAAGGCCGCATAGGTATTGAACTTTACGTATTCTGAACAACTTTTTTAAGTTTCACACGATTTCACCTCGCAGAAGCTCGCTCATACAACAGAATCGATAAATTTATCGTTTATATTCCGTCTGCAGCACCGCGATTTATCCACCGATATTAATTCACTTATAAGACTTACATAAGGAAATTTTTGATGCGGAATCTTCTAAAGGAAATGTTTCATGAAAGATATCATTGTCGCCAACCAAAAATAGACCGATATTTGTTTGTCACACTTTTTTGCTATGTTAATTGCAATTTATTTCTGTTTTTATTAGAAGTCCGCTAATCGGAAACCAACGAGTTTTGAAACGGTTCTTAACCCACGCTAAATGATTTTTTCACCTGGTAAAAATCAATCATAGTGTATACACAAAAATATACACACAAGCACGCGCGTACGCATGCACGTACGTATGCATGTTTTATCCTCCACAATATAAAGAGAAGTCGAAGATTTTATTTGCCCATTCAAAAATGTTTATGCTCATATTTTTTAATCTTACTGTGACTATTGAGATGTTTGCCGATTAACATTACCATATCTTTATCATATGCCAAATATACACAAATATAATACCCAGACAATCGGAAAGATATGTGAATGAACTTTATAACTTATCAATAAGGCAGATCCTTCCCACACAAGTGCTTCGTTTGGTTACAGTGCCACGAAGAGCTATTTATTTGCTTATTTTTCTGACCGCGTACTTCTTAACACGAGGGCTCCTTAACGTACCTAAATGAGCTCGTAAACATTTTTTCGTGTAACATTGTAGAGACAAATATATCCTGATATCCGTACACTTATAATAGATGACCTCAACACGTGAAACTTCAAAACTGTAAGGTAAATTGGCATGATTTTTCCTCTTTTCCGCTTCCTTGCACATTTTTTGCGTTATCGATAGTTAAATGACATAAATACGTTGTCTGTGTATTTTTATATTTTACTTACATTTTGATAATCAACACTATGAAAGTTGGCAACCCCAATCCATTCTCTGGCCCTCATTGTGTTAATATCTTAGAAATATAGCTCTAAAGTTCGGAGTCAAGTTATCTATTAGAATAAATTAAACGCTTAGAATTAGACTAAATCAAACATTTTTCTTGATTTCATACGCGGATGGAAGCAAGGTAAACACTAAATAAATTGAAATTGGTCATTAAATGAATTGTTAATTAACTATCCTAAATAAGGCAATTTTGAAATCCAATTTACATTCTTATATTAATCTCCGCCCATATATTATCATTATAATAGTTTTTTTTGTAATTTTTTTGTAAATTTTCTTTTCAAATTATACCTTTTTTACCTTTCAAGGAAAATTTAAAATGTTTTGTGGTTAGTAAGTTACGATAATTGCGCCTATTTATATTTTTGAACATCTATTCAAGAACACACTAAAATTTTTAATAAAAATAGAGTGCGGAATTCATGTGCGGGCGTTTTTTAATTTCCTTTCGTGCTTATATTTAACTTAGTCAAACAGATGAATTGCGACAAATGAATCGTAACAATTCTTGAAAAGGAAATTCTGTGGATATATTTACTTCTACAAGGTCGCGGTAAAATTGTATTACTTTGTTTTGTTACAGAGCTTGCAAAATATTTTTATTGATTTAATCATAAAGTATTAATCATTTCAGAGATCCACATGCCTCGCTGTGGTGGTATAAATGCACAGTTTAATTACATTTTGAATCATAGATATTATCAGTTTCTAGACAAACTACTTGTTGTATGTTTTTCGCTTTATGAAATATCATTAGTTGTGGAGAGAAACTACGTGATGTAGTATTATTTATAGTTTCTTTAAGTTCTTAACTCTGAAGATTCTTAAATCTGAAGATGTAATACAACGAAACCTAGGTCGAGGTAAAGAACTCAGAGAAAGTATAAATAATACTACATTACGTAGTTTCATTTAATTGTGAATAACAAATTTCTACAAAATTAACGCCAAATATATTCTATATTTGTAGAGAGTTTAAAGAAAATGGGTAGAGCTGTTTTTCTCTTAGAATTTTCTTTTGAGGTTAGGAAAACCTTTAGTGATATTTGTAAAAAGTTCTTAATTATAACATTTCATCAAAATCAATCGAATTGTTTAGGAGCTTGATCGTGCAATGTGTATATAGAAAGGCACAAAGACAGACGTAATAATTTTTTATGCGATTTATTGCTTTTCATTTATTGTAGGGTTGCGTTTAATTGAGTTATAATAAATTAAAGTGTATATGGAATTTCACAGTCCGCCAAGCGTAAAACTTTGTTGTAATTTGGAAAAGGGGGACCCTAAATTATCTACTAAATGTGAAATAAAATAAAACTATTATATATATATATATATATATATATATATATATATATATATATATATATATATATATATATATAATATATATATTTATAAAATTATAGCAAATCTTTCCACGAATTTAAAATTTCTCATACATTAGGTATGTTCTCACAACCCAACCCAGATGGAATCCATTTGTTGTGATAACGTCATCTGATCATCAATCTATCTGCCATAGGCTTCTGGCTCCTAAACGAAATAATTTATATGCTTAAGCTTTAAATAATATATGTATATTTTTAACTTCAATATAAATATCATAATTTTTAACTTCAAAATAAAAAATTGTGTTTAAAATGACGTAGAGTTACTATTTGTAAAATTAAAATCCTTCTTTAAAGGAAACACGTACCAAGTACCTTAGCGCGTTACGTAAATTGTTCAAATAAATGGAAATTTATGGTATACAAAATTATTGATTCTTTATTTATTAAATTTTACTAAAATTAAGGAAGCCAATTATACAGATAGCGAATCTTTTTCTTACTGTACTTGCTAAATGGTACTAAATGGTACTAATCTGTATCATCCGTTAGCAGAAAAATATCATCTACACATACTTTCTAAATGGTACTAATCTGTATCATCCGTTAGCAGAAAAATGTCATCAATTATATAAATATAATGAGAAAAATAATACTTGAAATTTATACAATAAATCCATCATCCATCAATTTCTTCGTACAACTATCGAAATGAATATTCAATATCGATGGATGCGCAGTGACCCCTGATTATCACATTCATTGTTATCAAGTACATCAACTATCGATTCATTTACCAAATTCGTTAGTTTTACAAGGGATTCTTTTCGATATAGAAATTATTTAAGTCGTGTTGATGGTATAAAAAAATCTGGAGAAAGAAAGATATTAAACGGATAAAAATTAAGACTTAAACAGATTATACACCAAATAAGTCTCCCAATATTTACGGTCTTTGTGAAAAAGAAAGTGCTATCAAACTGTACAAAAATACTTTTATTATACTTGTGGTTACATTTCAGAAAATTGTTCCGAACAATTAGTAAATGGAATATTTCAAAATTCTAAGTCTTTATTAAGATTAAAAGCAGACACGATAAAAAATTTACTTTAAAAGTTAGACTTATTAAATAAATCAATCATCATTATAATGTTTCTACAACTTTTGGGTAAAATTCTAAAAACTCTATTTCTATTAATTGTCTTCAAAAATAAGGAAGGAAACGTATTTTTTTCATATATTAGTAAATCTTTGACGAAGTAGAACCGAAAATAGTTTGAAAAAAATTTCATGACTCTACAAGTCTTAAAATTGTTTTTAAACTACTAGCCCTTTCCAACAATAAATAAATAAATAAAAATAAAAAAAACAACTTATTTCTTGCAATATTAAAGTAATCTACATTTTGTCTTACTTCTACGTTTATTTATGTGAATAGTGTTAGGTGTTACATTACGTTATATTTTGACAGTTTACTGTTACCAGATTCATTGTAAATTATATATTATTTACATTTTGTTCAAACTTTGCTAAACATCTTTATTCCTTGTGCCTGCATATAAAATTGATATATTTCATGTTTCCTGTGGTATAATTTTCAAGAACTTAAAATTAATGAAATATGTTTGCAAATTTTGTCGGGTGCATTATTTAGAACGTTCTTTAGAAACCAATTAAAGTATTTTGGTTTATATGTGTTAAAAAGTAAAAACATATTTTATATTTCAGTTTGAATACTCGCTTAATTAGGGTCATGAAAAATGACATGCAATGCACATAATTCAATGCGGACTTAAAAAAAATAGAAACTCTTTGTCTACATAAGACAAACTAAAAAGATTGCTAAAATTTTTACAAAAATTAATTTAATGCATTACGTTTAAAAAAATTAAATGCCATCCTTTTTATTTTGATTTTAATAAGCAGATTTTTTCTGTTCCATAGGTAAGAAAGGAACCGTTCAAATTTCACTGGGAAATTTAATCTGCTAGTCCACCTGAATAATGCAGAATCAGCACTTTCAGTTTAAACCGAACTGTGATTCAAATAGAAGGCGAAGTTAAGTATACAGGAAGGAAGAAAACATGAATATATTTTAATATTTTTCATGATCCCGTCCATTAAAGAAGATCCCTATGCATAAAAGAGCCAGGCGTTAGAAAAATGGAACAAAGTTTTTGAAAAAGCTGATATTTTGTCAAATATAAAGAATCAAACAATTCAACTATAATTTATAACAAAAAATAAAATAGAATTTGTAACCATAATACAAAACAATAAAGGTATCTTCATAAAGCAGCTATATTATATATTTGATAGGTCAAGAAATGTTAATAAGAAATAGAAATAACTATGACAATATAAAGAACTATATAACGGCTTCTTGAAAAAAAATACAACAAATAATCCAAAACCTTTCATAATATTGTAGCTATTGCCTAAGTTAATTAAAAATAAACTGTTAATTGATACTGACATTCATTTCGTTGTTAAAATCAATATAGTTTTTGCTCTTTTTAACTTTTTCGTGACATTTAACGACCCCCGCCAAGACAATTGATTTCTATGTTACATCTCTGAATATAAGACATGACACAATTTGCACTTTGATTTCATCTTACTGGTTCAAAAATGTCCTTAGATTTTACATATTATTTACAAAATATTGTGAAAAATTACCTTCCTTTTTATATTTTTTCTAATAAAATGCAAGATTTATAAAAGTCATTTGTCGTGCGATTTAAATAAAACTTTGTGGAGCTTTTTTTAATTTTCTTTATTTTCTCATTAAAAATGTCATTTGTATTAAGAGGCCTGGCGTGTGCCAAAGGCAATATATTTATATTGTACGAAATAATATCAATATTTATAAAGAGTATAATAGAAATACCCCTTAAACGTTTAAACTTTTTTATGTAATTAAGCGAATGAAACTTTTGTGTTGAAAGTTCGACTTATATTTAAACGTTTTATTTTCCAATCAAGTGGAAAGTAATGATTAAAGAAAACTGAAAATGTAAAGTATAATTTATCTAGAAATCCATCTTTTACCTTTATCTTTGAAAGAACCCTAACGGAAATGCAAAACCGATTTTACTCAAAACATGATGATGAGGGAAAATTTCACAGACTACGATAACTTATTGGTATCTCCTACACTAAAATACTTTTTTCATAAATTTGTAATTCAAATTTCTTCATAGTGGTCGACAAATATGTTTTATGTTTTTTAGTCTAATATCAAAATGAAGAAAAAATATAAAAATAATACGTGAACGTTCTGAAACAAACAAGAATAATTTTCGCAACTAACCGTCAAGATGCACAATGACACTCTTCAAATTGGAAACAGAAAGTAATTACTAAGTAAAGAAACCCTTTACGTAAAGGTTATTTGCATGAAATGTGAATATTTTTTAATCATATAATAAATAAAAGAAAAATAATCATTCGAAAAATTATTTCATTAAATTAAACAATACTATTGCATATAAAATTGTTATGTTGTATTATGCCATTATTTCATAGTGACTACAAAAAAAATTCAGTACAAAATATACAAAAAACAATAAAATTTTTGGCAGCGAAAACAGTAAATAAGAATTAGTAAAAAGCAGCAATTTGTTTTAGAATGACGCGTTAGGTTTTAAAGGACATAATTTTTGAAAGGCGTGTATTCTGCTAAAGAATCGACCATTGATATAATATACCAATATCACCAATTATTGATAGATAAATCAGTTCAAATCATTTAAAATTGTCAATAATAGAATGACAATACCGTTCTAAAATAACTATGATATGTAAGTTACATAGACAGTAGAAAAGAAACTCCTCTAAATTTGAAACATTTTGTGGAAATCTCGACAACTTTTAAATAAACACTTTTTTATAGGTACGTAGGGTTCAATATAGAATTATTAACATGTCTTACTTGATAGGAAACCAATAAACGTAAATGTTAAAATATTAATTATGTCGAGAAAGTAAGTTGAACAGAATACTGCGTGATTTTTTCTTATATTAAAAGCATTTTATAATCACTAAAATTTTATTCACAATTAAATGAAACTATGTGATGTAATACTATTTCTACTTTATTTAAGTTCTTTACCACGACTTAGGTTTCGTTCGACGCAAGGTGGACAATACGGTAGTTGATTCATTCTAAATTTTGATATTTTTCGTACAATATTGTGAAATATAAGTAATTAAAAACCAGTGTTGAAAAAAAATTCAAAAATTGGTTGAAAAATAAGCCAATTGTAGGCTTCTAAATTTGAAGATGCGGATAGAGTTGGGTATATTCCTGTCTCTTTTCCTCTCGTAGAATATAATGTGCAATATTAAAAATGACCTCACAACACAGTATTGCCGTCCTTCTACAAAGGTTAAATTTGAACTTTTATAACTCGGTCAATTTTTAAGATAATTAAAATTTTTTTTCACTCTTCATCAGCTTGTACCTTGAAATTATGATTAATGAAATAAAAAAAATTTAGTCAAATACCCAATTAGCAAAAATTGCAACTGGCAATATTTGTTATTACCCACATGAAGATGTTGTAAAATAACAAAACCTAGATCGTGGTAAAGAATTTAAATAAAGTAGATATAACACTACATCACGTAGTTTTATTTAATTGTAAACGATGAATTTCTGCAAAATTAATGACAAATACTGCTAAAATTTTACTTCAATTAAAAACTGCAAATAACTCCTAAAAATTAACCAACTTTCAAATAAAAAAAATCTATGAATGTTTTTTCAATCACTTACGCGTTCAAATACACGCAATACGTATTCGTATAACTTCAATGGGATAAGCTGCAACGAGCCGATCTTATGAAACCTTTTTCATATTTCGAGTGGAACAAAATAACAAATAGCCAAGGGGCTTATGGTTTGCTACAAGAATAAATAAAACAAATTGAGCTGATGAATTTAGACTGAGACGTTGTAGAATTACACGCGGAAGTATGCCCCGAAGCTACGTTCAGAATGAAGCTTTCAATAAAATATATACAGAGGCAAGCACGTAACCTACGTCTGATATGTTGTAGCGACAATCTAAGCTTTTGTGCGAGCTTTGAAAAGTTAAGCTCGGGAAGTGGAAGCATCTACATGCCACCAATAACTAATACCCAACGTTTTACGATACAATATATGAAAGCAACTAAGATTATTGGCGGAAAATACCTGATTCATTGTGATGTTTTTTGATTTAAAAGTCATTTGTGCATGCACTGAAATTTAATAATTTTGATTTACGTTATTTAACCCATGTCGTTAAATCATTTTACAGACAAGATTATATGCGATAATTCTAACAGTTTCAAATTAATTTTCACATATACCTTTTTATACATTCTTTTATCTTTACTTTGGCATCTTTTCTATTTTCTGTGTTTTTGGTAAACCCATATCATTTCCAACATTCTATAATTATTTTGCATTCTTTTTCCATTTATGCGTTCAGTACCAGCAAGCATTTCAGCATTTTATTTTTCCTTGCTCTTGAAATCACGTAATTTTTTTAGACATTAAGTAACAATCATGTTTTAACCTTAGTCATTTTACTTCCTTCGTTCTTTGGCCTTATCCTAGACCTACTTTTGTACTGTAATTGGTAATCATAAAGCTAATAGTTTCTTTAGCTTACTCTCATATCATTTTACTCCTCAGTACTGTCTGAAACACTTCATGTTCTTGCTGCTTCATATCATCTTACTTTTCCATTCCAAATACAAAATACAATTTGGATAAGCAATTCCATCCATTTACTCCATAATCGTATTCCCTACCTTTCTTTCCTGTATAGTGTGCATTCATTATTTATAATAGACAATCGCTTCGCAATTATTAATATTTGGATGTAGATATGATGAAACTGCAATATATTTAGAAACAACTAAATTCTGCACAAAGACACGTGCATATCGCAAATTAACTTTCATCCATTAATTTTAATCCCTAAATAATTTCACATTTAATATATTTTTATAACTTATACCAATCTAATGATTGGAGCTCGGTTTTACCACAAGTTTGCGCAATGGCTAGTGTAAGAAAATGAACATTATATTATTCAAATATTGAATATATTTGGCGTTAATTTTGTAGAAATATATTATTCACAATTACTTAAAACTACGTGATGTGGTATAATTTCTACTTTTAGTTATTTACCACGACCTAGGTTTCGTTGTATTACAACATCTTCATATGGGCTATTAGCAAAGATTCAACTCTAATCTTTGATAATAATCCACCTGAAAATGTAATACAACGAAACCTAGGTCGTGATAAAGAACTTAAAGAAAGTAGAAATAAAACTACGTCACGTAGTTTCATTTACTTGCGGATTATATTATTCGTTGTCACTTTAGAATATTCATGGAAATCTAAAAGTACATATTTACAACCTGTGTTAGTAGAAAAGCGGGTAACAAAATTAATAAGGTTCTCCCGGTAGCTGTTATATGTCACAAGCTAATTATAGTCGTCAATGTAGTTATTTTTACTGTCATTAATTTACCTCAATTTTGCTGTCCCAGTCGTCTTTTGGCAAGTTTAGTAATATTTTCAGATTTTATGTAAGTTGAAACTCATATTTTCAATTGATAATCTTGACCTTTTCCAATGTGTTTTATTATTTCGGAAGCCATATAGCGACTCGGCGAAATCAGTGTGCTGTTTAATGGAGGTTAGGTAACATTCAATACACATTTGCATTATGTATTATATTTGTATTTGACAAGTTTAGACCTTACACTTAAGTAAATCAGTTTAATTCACATATATTACCTATGCATTTTTGCAGTAAAATACACAATTTATAGCATTAACTAAAAGGGTAAACAAATCACGTAAGTACAGGACAATATTTAAAAATTGCGGTGAACCAAACAGTGACTATTTACTATTTACAAGTATACAAAAAGAACATAATTCATGAGTTACTAAGCTATAGCCTCCTGCACCGTCCCCAAAATCCGACGCACCGTTTGTGCGCACCGTTTCGAAATCAGTAGATTGTATTTACACCGATTTTTCAAAAACTGTTGGCTGTAGTGAGTTTGGATTAAGAAACGATGTAAAAGTTATGATTAACCTTTGCACTTGCCTTTGACGATTAACCTAGAAATAAAAAAATCAAGTGCGCAAATAACCTGAGATCATCGCAGAACATTAGTTTGTACTCGTGACTTAAAAATATATACCTTCTTATCCTAACATCTTATTATTTAATTCAAAATATCGATATATGAAAACTAAACAGAAGAAACCCCACCTTTGGCCATTTTCATATGAAATTTATTTCTGACGCGTGTATTCAATAAACAATGAAAAATGTATTAATATTGAAAAATCTTCAAAGAGTTAATGTTGGTAAACTGTCCTGAATACCGACCTAAACCCCAACATCTGATGAAAAAAATTATAAAATTTAAATAAATTCTTATCGAACGACTTAAGTTTTACATGTAATATCGTAGTTTTTTTCTAATTTTGTAAAAATGCATACAAAAACGAAATCTTACGAATTCATTGAGGACTTTTAACTGTAGATATAGTTTTAACTGAAAAAAATATTCTTTCAGAAATAACTCAAGACATTTCCTCGCCGCAGCTGTACTGAAACGAATACTATATCAATTCCTAAACACGGCGCGGTCATGAGAAAATTTATATACCGTATTTATATATTTTGTAAATAAAGTTCTGTTGGAATAAGTGAAAAATTATATTTCAAAGGGTCTCAATGAATAACGGAGAAGCAAAAATTCTCTTACGTGGATAGTTTCAACAGTAAAAAAACTTCAAATAGGAGTAGACCTCTTACTACGACGGTTTCATACAATTTAGGCTTTTGTAAATATTTTATTTAATTATTTACAAATATTATTTTTTCACAGCGTAAGTATATTGCCTACAATAACTTTTACAGATTTAAAAGCATGGTGCATATTTCAAAAAATTATGATATCAGGAATCATCGTTGTAGTTTTCCTATAACTTTTGCGTAAACTTCTAAAGATACTATTATTTCATAATTTTTGGTATAGTTTCGGAAATAAGAAGTTCCTTCCCTCTTATTTTTTTTGCATATTTTTTAATATATTTCTGAAGATATGCTAGCTAAAATTATGAAAAAAATATTTTGTCAACTTTGTAAAATATTTCTAAAATATGTAATGAGTATATTTCTTTTTTGAATATTAGCTACTAAAATATTAGCGGATTGATATGTTTTATTAAATCTTGAAGCCGTTTTTCGCTTTTATGTAGAAACTTACTTATGGAAAAAATCGGCTGGACTGAAAAGACGTTCTGAAATATGAGTGATCTTATAAGGTAACCTCAGTGCATGCTACGAAAAAAATCAAGTTCGTATTTTATTATTTCGAATGGGAAGTGACCATCGTTCGTTATAAAATATGTAATCCTTACAAATTCCTAATTATTACTTACAATATTAATTTTTTAAATAGGAAATTAAAAAAAAAATTAAGTCAAACTAAGGGTATTTTTCGCCTGCAACACTCTATGAAAGGTGTTGCGTTCATCAGTCTTTATAAGTATGTGAGTGTGTCGAGATGTTACTGTTAAAATCCGAAACTTAAAATACGATTTGTAAAGTTGAAGTATCGTTAGAACAGTTATAATCTTTCTGATGTCCGTAAGTAAGTAAAATCAGGATGCAATACGGTGGTTGGGAATCGCTATTTTGTGCAACGTAAAAAAACAAAAATTCTTAATGGCCGCCAAGAGGGGTATCATATTAAAGGTTTGACGAGTAAATTTCAAGTGTGTGATAATTTGTTTAAATAAATGAGTTATTAAATAAGAAATAGAATTTCTCATTCTTTAAAAATCACTTTCAGTTTTTTTTATCCTTTGTTTTTTGCAGTCGGGTTTTGAATTTTTTATCTGTATTTCCGATTTTATATTTGCAATAAGCTAGTAGAAAAAAGGCAGGGTTAAAAAGTATACACTTTATGTAGTACTGTAGGCATTACATTTATTAAAAACAAGTCATACCATATAGTTTTTCTTAGATTGGTATTTATTAATTTGTTTTTAAAACTATTTTTTGAGATCCTTTTAGATTAATTCAAATAACCTGTTACATTTAACTATTTGCCTTTGTTCAACTTCTTCATACAAACCTTTTCATTTATGTATGGAAGCATTAGTGGAAGAATTTCACAAATATACATATACTTCATACACTTTTCATATATGTATATATGCTATGATTATATGAAATATACTATGATTTATAAATAGCGGTTGCCAAACAATAATAGCGTTTCAATGTTGGTTTGTTAAAAGAACAATTTGTCACAAAATTTACAAGTACTCATTCATGATTGTAATTTTGTTTGTTCACAGGTTTGCCATTTATTCAGTGCTATCACGGAGGTTGTATTAGTAGTTAAGCTCACGATCGTGCCAGGTCAACCGCTTAAAGGTATGTCACACCTTTTGATATAAGTATACCACTTTTTCTTTGTAAAATTTTATGTTATATATCAATTAATAAAATTTTTCAAGTTAACCTTTTAAATTTTATCAAAAACGGTAATATTATCGAACCAGATCGTCAATCACATTATTTAGTAGGTATATATCTTATAGTAGGAATTTATTGTTATTCTAATTGAGACCTAGTATATAAGCAATTAGTTTAGTGTGTATTTTTATTCCAAGTAATTTTATGTAATACGTTTACTACCACAAATTGAAAAAAAATATTATTAACTTCCACATATTTATTAATTTTTGTATCAAAATTAAGATTATCCAAAATCATCTATAGATATATTTGAGATCAGTATTAAAACTTGTAATAACGTAATTAGGAATAATACAAGACGAGTACGTACAAAAATATTAAATACATTATATTGAGACCATAAAATATAAAATTACACCGAGTTACTTGAAAAAAAAATCATCCGTCTTGTGAAAGAAATTATGAAATAATATTTTCTTTTATAATGAAGAATGTGAAATTACGATCTCGAACCAAAAGTACTTATATATACTCGTAATTTGAATAAGTTTCTTTCAAACAGTACAAATAATTTTTAAGTTAGAGACTATAATGATGCACGCTCATCGTAGGTACTTAATTTATTTTACCTACACTAAACTAACTACAAAAGTACGACAATGTAGTATAATCATTAACTGATATTCTGTAATTTTTTCACATAAAAGTCTAAACAATGTATATGTATGTATACCTTGTTCATAAATTGTTTGTTACCTTAAAACTAATACCAATCTTAACTATAAAATAACTGATTGAGGTAAATGAACGATCGTGCGTGTTAGATATGAAACTTTATTTTGTAGAATTACTCCTATGAGAAAAATCAAAATATTGAGGTGATTAAATAACAAAAAAATTTAATTTTCGGTAAACATATTTACGTATTCTGAAGTGTCTATGTTATGAACTGATATTAACGAAAATTTTTATTCCAATTATTTCGATATAATTAACAGATAATAATAAATATAAACTGTACAACGACTGAGATCACAATGAATAAAACTTCCCAAATGCGGGTCTAACTTTTCTATCGAAGATTCCCTACCTCGTTTGACGTGACATTACTTTATTTGTTAAAAAACATCTATAATATGGACTTCACAGCATAATAAATATTTAGTAATTTTAAATAGGACCAAGTAAGGGTGACATAAATTATAGGGAGCATCTCAAATACTGACATCTGGAATCATCCTCATAATTGTTTGACAACTTTTAACTACGTTTCTCGAAAACCTGTTTTTCGTGAATTTAGGTAATTATTTTAAAAAAAAGGGGATATACTCTATCCAAAATTTAAAAAAAATTGTTAACTAACGGGCCCTTTCAAATGACACCCCCTCTGTAGAAGGAATTTTAAAAAATCTAAAATTTAATTCCGCCCTCATCTATTCGGGTACGAAACCATTAAATTGAAAAAATCTTGAGCAATTGCTAGCAAAGTTAAAAAATCGTCATGCATACAAGCTTGCACTACTTTAATAGTTACGCTTAAAAACTAGGCGATATTCCCTAAAGATTACAGACTAACAAATCACAACTATAAGTTAAAGAACTCTTAAAACATTCTTCTAGAGGTTGAAATTGATATGTGAAAAGTGTTGGAATTTGAGTTCGGTTATCACAAACCGCCCCCATCTTGTGTGAATTAATTTCAATAAATTGACTTTTACACGATAATGATAGATTGGAAGAATCTTCAATCACAATTGCGTTCAAATAACTCCTTATCGAATTTTATTTCTAGTCAGAATAAATGTCCGAAAGTGTTCACGTATTTGTTTAGCGAAACCCGAGTCGCCGCCTGCCCGGTGCCAGTATTGAACTTCATAAATGGTTAACATTTGATAGAGCAATGACCGCGCACCTTCTCGTAATATATTGTACGTGTTAATATCGAATTCGGCGTGTTTTTTAAATTTGCGCATCGAAAGTAGATAAAATAATTGGGCCAAAATTTGGCTAGCGATTTTTGCAAATAAACATTTTTTTATTAATTCCTTTAAATAAGATCGTATTATTTCTAATTTGTAAATTAAATTGTTTTATGGTTTTAGTATTTTATCCTGGAACAAATTGAGACAACATTCTTTTATTTTCTTAAAAATATATTTTTATTCTGATCTTTACGTGGACTAAATATAAAAGTGAGTTATTTAAAAAAATATATTGATATTGGGTTAATGACAAATAAGGATATGGAGTTACTGTACTCGCCTACCGGTAATTTAACCCTTAATTAAACAAACTGCAAATTATTAGGTTGGCAACTTATAAAACCGACACTTTTTTCGACCGATTTACGGAATGTTATAAAAGCACCAAAATATTTCTTGTAGAGTATATAGAGTGCGGTATTCGCACTGATGTTCAGTTTACAACTGAGTAATAGGTAAGTAAAGAATAAATTAAAAATGGAAGTACTTCGAAGTGAAATTAGAAGACTCTTTCATCATGAATGTCGTTTAACATGAAAAACCAGCGGGGCATCAAGAAATATATAAACAACGATGGGTAAATATATGCACTCTCAGTTAATCACTGGTTATAAAGATTCCGAGAAAGGAATTTTGACCTGTCCAATACATCATCCAAAGCGACCTCCTACAATTAGTTAAGAAAAACGTAAATGCCTTATTGAAACAGATCTCAGATTAAGTTTGCGTTGTTCGGCAGAGTAATTTTCACGCTGTTATAGTGCAATTGAAAAAGAACTTCATGCTTTGCGAAAGAAGTAGAAATATTCCATTTGGTTACCACATGATCCAACGCCCTTTCAACTTCAGAGGAGAGCTAATGAGTGCTTGGAGCTACTGAGTTCCTCTAGCACCAACGAGAGGCTGAAGCATCTGGTTACAGGAGATGAAAAGTGGGTAGTTTATGTTCATTTTTAGCTGTAAAATAATTATTTAAAATTAGTGCGTCTTTTTACATAACAATTACAAATGAATATGATTTCATTATGCAATGTGGAAACATTCAGTGCACCTCTTTCACTGTTAGCTTGCATTATAAAGAAACTAGATGCAAAACAAACAATGCCAATGAATATTAAGTCCTGGCTCATTGACCCATAGCCACAACAGCTCAGCATAGTTGGAAAAAGAGCTACACGCGTGAAAAGAGCTACCACTTAAAACTTATCCTAAGTTGAATAGCTACCTTATTTGAATATATCCGATAAGACGACCTATTACAAAATTTACTATTTAATTTATATTTCACAAACAACTATTGCTTTAATTATGAGAGATCTCAGTTTCCAAACATACTTAAACAAAGATCTAATTAAAAATTAAACTATTTACATAACTGTTTATTTTAAGCTCTAAAATGGTCCTTTAAATTGGCCATATTACCTTTACTGCCCTATTGTAAGTTTTTCCTTCAGGTGTAATTTTGCTGTTGTCTAATTAATACGTTCCAATTGTTTTTCATTGAATAAAACATTCATTCTTACCGTAGGGTAGTTCATAAAACATGTAAAAATATTATATATCGCATTTTCCTCTCAATTAATTTCTCTTGTCTGATATATTCCTCATTTTATTTTCTTGATATTATTCTTCTTATTGTGTGCATATCATATCTAGATTTGACAATTATTAATACGTTTAACAAATATAATGACAATATCATATTTTTTAAAAGTTTTTTAACAATATGTGCTCTAGCATTTCAAATTCTCAAATTTCACTTAAAAGTCAATTTACGATTTCCAAATTAACACAACAAGTATTTAAAAGTAGACAATGACTCACCCGCAGAGTAACAGGTGACTCACACGTGCAGAGTGCGGTAGTTTAAGCAATGCCTTCTTTAACCATATTATTACCTCTTCTGTTAGATATTCAGTTTCTACTTGCTTTAATCAATACCTTATGGATATGAACGACATATTGATATTAAGTTACAACGTGGATAAACGTGATTTATGAATATCTATAGTAATATAGTAAAAATAACAAACGAGAATATATTTAGAAGATTTTTATAACAACTGAATAAATTTATTATCAACTACGCAATATTACTGCGATCTTCATCCTCTTGCGTTGCTGATATAAAAATAGTAAAGAAGTGTTTTCTTCAAAATGCTGTGCACTTCAGTAAAGATTACCATGATGACGTTGTATTAAACAGACACCTCATACCATTACAAAACGAATGAAAAATTAGTTCCAGCTAGAACACAATTTTTCCTAGTCCCCAGAGATAAAGATTTGCCTATTCCCCAGAGATAGTGTTGTAATCGTTCTGAAACAATAGAATTCAGTTTATTCTTGTTATCTTTGCTATTCACAATTGATGTTTCCAGATATTTCGAATGAAATCAAAAAAGGAATATCAAAAAACAAATTAAATTAAATGTTATTTGCACATTCTTACGGATGTGATATTATTTCCGGCCCTTTTTTTAGTGGTAGCTGAAAAATTAAAGTACTTTGCCATTACAAAGAAAGGCATATTAGTGGACATTTTTTAAAAATAAGGCAATACCAACAGACAACCAAACACCATGAGACAAAGTGCATACTAATGATAATTACACATAAAGATATAGTTATCCCATTTTTAACGACCACTTTTAGAGCGCCAGAGTGCTAATTGTATAAATAATATAACGTCATTGAATTGCCGTACATAAATCACAAGTATAGGATGTATTATCAATTGTTCTATCAATCTTGTATTATTTCGTATTATCAATAATACGTTACTTGTATTATCAATAATACGTTATTAATTTTCTATAAACGAATGTTTGATTCAGTTTTTCCTTTATTTTTAGATACGTTAGTATATAAGGGTAGGTACCCTTTAAATATGTATTACTTAATTTACAAAAATATCAACTCTCAGATATAGTGAAGTTTTAGTTTATCATTACGTTTTTTCTTTCATCATTTAATAAGTGGAAAATATGGCTTGAAAAACTGCGAGACTCGTCAGCAAGTATATTGCCATGAATTAAAAATATTCAATATTAATGTTTGGAGACAAGATACGAAGATAGGTATAATGATATTAATGATTTATTACTACGTTAAAAACGTGAACGAGTTTATGTTTTTTTGATTGAGTACCTTCATTACAGAAGGCAAACACGATTGTTTATAGCATTGGATACAAAATAATACTCAAGAATCATGCACCGATTTACTCAAAACTTTTCAATTCAGCTTATATTTTAATTACACCATAACTTTTCAATTTTACCCTCATATAAAGAATGTGCAAAATAGTTTACCATCAAAAGTTATAAACTCCATAAATAATATAATTGCTACTAGCTATAAAATCTTTTCTTAAATGCGTGAAGACCGCCATTTTATTGACTTCTCATCGTTTTCGACATACAAGCTGTTGCCCGTAGCTTTGATTGGGTGGAAATAATTTTTCCTGAGATAAAATATAAGGAAGATAAGTTTGAATATATAATTAGCAACATATCATAACCAGACTTTTTTCATAGATATAGAGCATATATGAAAACACGTTCTACCCACAAAATGATGCTTGAAAGAAAAATCATTGAAAGTTGTATTCATATATTCGCTTCTTGCCATAATAAAAATGATGATTTTTCTTATCATCTGAAAATGCAAACGTAGGAAAACATATCCGCGGCATAAGCGCGGATCATATTATTATTATCGTAATTCTGATAAAATCGTAAAGCCGATAGGCACTTTAGGAGCAAAGCCTGCGAAAAAGGGATATTCTCAGGAAAACGTTAAGTTAAGAGGACGAGACTATACGAAATGATGTAACATGGTACATTTGTGATTATTCTAAGCTATATAAATCGCTAATACTCAGCCAAGCGTTGCGCAGTATCGCGATAAACAGAAAAGAATTCCCTTTATCTCTTTCTATTGCACATTATATTTTAAGTGATGTGATATACATAAATATATACTCTAAGACAGATTCCTATAGTTTTATGTTTTTACTCAATAAGGTACAAAATGGATGTGTCTACAACAGCTTTGCTTTCTCTGTTATTCTTAAACATTTTATGCCATTTTATGTATGTAATTAATACATAAAATGGCATAAAATATTTAAGAAGAAACAGTATTGAGAAAACTCAGACATTTGAACAAATATTTTAGAAAAGAAAGTAGTAATCCGAAAAATATTAAAATTATTAAAATAACTTGTCCAGCAGAAGTAGAACTCGCACTACGAGAATTCCGTACACATTTAAGTATTTAAAAATTTTTAATGGTACATAATATTTCTGCTAAAAAATTTACAAAATATTTATTTTTTGTGATATAAATATATTGCCTACTATATATATCATGAGCGCATATTTAAAAAAAAATATGTAATTATACACAGAAACAAAAACCATTCACTGCTGAATTTTTCCTCTTTACTTGTGCTGTAAGTTTTCCCATTATGCCGACTTTTAAGATCGTAGGTCGAGCGGAAGTAGATTTTGATGACGATATAGACAATAAAAAAATACAATTTAGATGGCCACAGATTTTTGTTACTTTAACCAAAAGGTAAAAAAATTAGTCCTCAGTTTGCAATATTAATTTTAACTAGATATCTTGATTTGATTGCAATTTATCAGCAAAAGGGCTTCGACAGACAAATAAACGGATGGACAGAAAACAATGATCCTCTAAGGGCATAAATAAAATAAGGGAATTATTTCATTTTGAGAATTGAAACCCTAAAAACGACATCAAAATCAAAAACCTGTTACAAAATTTAAACGATATTAAAAAAATAAACATTTAAATGAATTTGAAAATCAATAAGCACTTAAAACATATAACTATAGGAGTCAAGTTAGAACAATGATCAAATGATATATTTTACTTAGAGAAGTCATAGCAAAAAAATTTAGTTTCATGGGGCCCATGTGCAACGGAAAACATGTCAGGCAACACCTCAAGCAACAATATTATATTTTTATAAAAGATAATGTTTACAATAATCAAGGGCTGTTTAAGCTAATTTATATTCAATTAAAAAGATTATGTCTCTATATTCGATCAAGTTACTGTGTTGGAACAGGGTGAAATAAATAAAACGAAGTACTATACTTCTGCCTTTATTTAGGTGGTATGATCTAACTATTATTTATAATTGCATTTATATTCGCTTGATTAAATATCTTATCACCTCAAAGGGGTCTATAAACTCTTCCGTTTAAATCATTTATTAAAAAAGAAATTATTTTGCCAAATTTAAATATATACTCCAAGATAGATTCCTATAGTTTTATGTTTTACTCAATAAGGTACAAAATGGATGTGTCTACAACAGCTTTGATTTCTCTGTTATTCTAAAACATTTTATGCCATTTTATGTATGTACTTAATACATAAAATGCATAAAATATTTAAGAATAAACAGTATTGAGAAAACTCAGACATTTGGACAAATATTTTACAGTAACAAATTAAGTAGTAATCCGAAAAAATAATAAAAGTATTAAAATAACTTGTCCAGTAGAAGTAGAACTCGCACTACGAGCATTCCGTACACATTTAATAAGAAATATATATATATATATTTATATATATATATATATATATATATATATATATATATATATATATATATATATATATATATATATATTTCTTATTATTTGTAAAACGTTAGGAGATATTGAAATGTACACCAAACTTGAAAACTGATTTATTTTTATTCTACGAAAGGACTTTGTGTAGGGAGGGACACGAAATAAATGACAGACGACAATTTTTCTTCGTAATATGCATAATTTTTCGTAGAGTTTGAAATCTCATGATTTGAGAGAAAGATTAAGGAAACTTTAATTTTTTTTTATTTATTTTTTAGATTATTTAAAAGTTTTAATTTTAAATGGTATTGCATGATAAGCCTTTCAATGTGACTTCTAAAGACAGGAGGTAAAATTCATGGCAAAATGATATCTTCTTAATAAATTATTTAAACAAAAAAGATTATAAACCCCTTTGAGGTGATAATATATTTATAATGCAATTACTCTAACTAATATTTAGGTCATTTTGCGTAAATAAAGGCAGAAGTATAGTACTTGGTTTTATTTATTTCACCCTCTTCCACTACAGTAACGAACGAATATAGAGACATGATTTTTTTAAATTAAATGTAAATTAGCGTAGATAACCCTTGATTTTTTAAAAATATTATCACATATATATACATATTATATATATATATATATATATATATATATATATATATATATATATATATATATATATATATATAATGTTTTAGAAATACTACACATAAAATGTAACATCATAAATGCGTTTGTAGTACACATTTAGACATAAAAATATCTGCGAATTTTTGTTTGATATATCTAAAAATTCTTTGACATGTTCGTTAGTTAGATTAGCAAGTTAATTTTTTATTTCTTTTAAAAGTAACTTTGAACAAGTTTTCAAAGAACCGCTTCACAAAACCATCCATTAGAATTCCTTTTGTTACCTATTCACTGTACCATCGTGAGAATGCCACGCTATCAGATTCAACTTCCATCACGTTCTGACATTTATCTACTATTCCTGACAGTTCGCATGTTGCTAAACGCGGAGAGTTGTGTCGCATTTCTGCTCGGTTCATGACCTCGACTAATGCGCGTGGAACCTTTGGTCGATGCAAATCGCATAGTTTTTTTATAAGCTGTTGTTTAATATTTTTAATGCATTTTTGTTATAATTTTTAACATAATATAATATTGTTTTTCAAGTTTAATTTAATAGTAATGATATTAATATAGCTTATTAATAGTTTGCGACTTGCTGAAGAAAAAATTAAAAAATAATTGTAATGAGTAAGAATAACACTTATAAATTACATAGTGGTGTAGAAAAAAGGCGGTATAATAAAGTACAAGTTTAGTAGCGGAACGCGTTAAAATTTATACTTATTTATTTTCCTACTATAATAATCACAAATTAGTATATTTTAAAATAAAATAGTTCTTACTAATATTATAATTCGGGCGGTTTGTTTGTTACCTTATAACATAGAAAAGACTATACTAAACTTTGAGATATTTTAAATACGCGTATAGACTGGATTACATACTAATATACAGTATTAAATATTTTCGGAAACTTGATTTAATTGTGATAAAAGGAGATTTTTGATTGTTTTTAGAAACTATACGAAAATATTTTTTTTCTATAATATAGGTACTATTTCTATGTGTCCTATGTATTTAACTAGTTGTGCTCCATATAATTTTTTAATTATGCTACAATAATAACCCTCAAACCGTGCTCACCTCCACTTCGTTTATTAAACGACAACGATTGTAGGGACCGAGGGTGTGTGGACGGGAATACACATGCTGATCGGTCAAAAAATAAGTCGTCTGTCTCTACCTTGAACTATTAAAGCAGTGTTCTCTCACTTCTGGTACATATTCTGTCATACGCTATACCCTAATAATATATAGACTTTAATTTTTCTCGTAGTATTGGCTTATGACCAATGCAGAAAACATTTTCGAATCTAGACGTGTGATTCCAGAGATTAGTGCGAACAGACAAATGGAAAATATTTTCGCTTCGTCATTAATCCGTTCTTTCAAAATATAGCGCAATGAAGATAAAAATATATATTTTTCCTTCTTCAAGAAAAGTAAAATATGACTGAAAGTAAATATTTTATCTTAGGATACTCAACATATTTCTATAAACTGGGTTATTATTTATGAAAGAAGGCCCGAGTAACGGTTAGTTATTGATTATTTTAGTCCAAAACAACTGACTAATTCCTTACTGAGTTTTATATAGTTGAATATATCACAGTACAATAATATTTGATGTATAACTCGATTTGATTTAAAACTTTGACAGTATTTTTCTTTTTTAGTAAAGTAAATTATGACTGAAATTAAATATTTTACCTTAGGATACTCCGTAGATTTCCATAAACTAGGTTTGGTGCGAGAATAAGTATATAAAGTTCAACATAAAGTCTCTCTCCTAAACGGCTATCGCAGTTTAACTCCTTCTAGTTAAAGAGAACATACGAACAATAACATTTTTCTTTTTTTACTTCTTCACCGTCTTTATTTACTGATATAACAAATTTAATATTAAACCTGCAATCTCTTGCCGTTAATAAAAATTACAGTGCCTTTTCAATATTATGGAAAAGGTAGAAATAAATTGTGATAAATATATTTTTCGAAATAAAAAGGCTTTGCAGCATGATTCCAAAAGAGAAAAAATAGAGTAATGAGATAGAAGATGGATATGAAAGGAAATGAAATTTAGCATGTAAAGTTAGGAGAGGTATGTTTCTTCAGACAACTTTTGAATACTTGAATGAATGGTGAAAGTCTGGTATCGAAATTATACCAACATGGCAGCATGAATATTAGGTAAACGCTCATAAAAAGAATTATTATATCCAGGATTAATCGTTCTCAGAATATACATTCAGGCAATGGATAGATAAGTTGTAAATCTGATGTATATGAGTTGCTCTGATCACGAATCTCCATTCAACTGAATTGTGACTTAAACTCAGAGATGTATTTCAATATTTGAAGTCGTAAATATAACGAATACGTAAATTATGAAGGTTTTGAAGTACCTCTATTACAAATAGGAGTAACTCGCAGTATGTAAACAACATGCAAATATACCGTATAGAAAATAAATGAAATTTACGTAAGGCAAATAAAACCTTCTGAACGGAAGCAACATTGCCTAAAGTTTTCAAACGATTTCCTATCTTTCATTGAAAACTGAAGTTTATGCCTATTCATAGCATGTATGAGTGCATCAGAGCACACCAATTTTATTTATAATTTATTTTTATATATAATTTTAGCAATTTCAGAAATAATGGGGTAGTGGAACATACAATTTTTGGATGTTTTCCTATATGTCTCTGAAAATATACCTTATAAAATTTTAAAAATATGTTTTTAAGATCGTGATAACTAACCCTTTCGTTATATATTGAATTATAAAAAATATCATATACTTTAACAGCATATTTAAAAATTATCATTTACTTTAACATTCAAAAATATTCGTATGGAAATCTTAAAGGGGTAAAACAAGATGGTCGATTTTTTTCAATATTGTGCATTGTGTGGGATACAATTTGAAAGGTTCAGTTAAAAGGATTTCAAAACAATTTTTTTTTTATAATTCTAAAGATGGTTATTTCAGAAGAAGAAAGATACAGAAGTAACAATTATCTTTTATGAAATTATTTGTTTAATTTAGGCACATTTTAATTTTATAAATATAACTTCATGCTTCATACTAATGTAATAAAGAATCAAGGTTCGTGAGTGTTCAGATAATATAAAAAACCACTAAATAGATTTCCAAAATTTTTTGGCGTTGAGATCGACGATATTCGGCGTTTTAACATAAGTTGTAATTTTATCCATTTATATAAAATAAGGTGGCTGGAAAAGGAATTGATATATCAAAAGGAAGAAAGAGGCCTATAATTAATAGAAAGAGTTCTCGACTATGCAGGTTGTAGTTTGCGTAGTAATTTTGGAAGGAATTAAAACGGTAAGACAAAACGTAAAACGATTATTCTTAATTTAGGGGTAGTTAGGGGTTGTATTCTCAATTTTTAAACCCCTCTAATTAATTAAACTCCTCAACTCCCAACTAAACAACTTTAAGTTAAAAACTGGCACCCCGATCAGACAATTGCGTAATTTAAGTTCAACTAATGTGTGATAGAGCACAAGGTTATTACTGAAAGATTTGCCAATATTATCATCAAAGCAATAACCGTAGCCGGATAGCTAACACATGTTCCGCATATCCCAATAATTCCAGCAGATACACCCAGTCACTTTCAAGTAGCTACAGTTCTCGATATAATTGGCCCTCGGAATGAATAAATCCCAAGAAAAATAAAATTATAATGATTGAAATCCATTTGAGATCTGAGTGCAATGACTAACTATGGGATGTGTGTTCGAGTAAGAACTCCAAAAAACCAATATATTTCATTCTAACAAAATAATACTTTAAATATAATGTATAAAGAAACTCTTATAACTTAAAAAGGTCATCTTAAATTTAAAGACACGATGAAAAATATATAGGTAAAAATAGAAAAGGGATAAAAAAATTGTATCCACTAACCCATTTCAGTTATCCACGCGAAAAACATTGTGAACAAAATCTAGAATTGTTTTGTAAAGTCCCTAACCTAAAGTTAACTAGTTTATTAATTAATGAAGAGTTTCCTTCTCTTTTAACTATATTACATTACGTTGCAGTAGAGTCTAAGAGTCAATTCTAGTGTAGAACTAAAGAAATACACGGAATGTTGTAATTTTCGGTAAGGATTATCTCTTTCAATAATTATCAACAAGTCATCATCATAATTATATCAAAACCAAAACGGTTTTCTAAGCAAATTTCACAAATTTGGTTTTTAATTCTATATTAATTATCTTTGAATGGAATTCAAATTCAAAAATAAATAAATAATAAAGCGGTATTTAATTACGGACTCATTCTTTTCAATATCATGATTAATACTGTAATTTTTTCTTGAAAACTTAATAACAGAAGAAACGCGACGCCTTTTAAGTATTGAAAACTTCAGTACAAATATTATAGTAGCAGAGTCTATAGTTTTCCATTGACAAAATACATTGATGAGTTACTTATAATCGTAATTACTACTTTATAAACAACAAGTATTACTTGGATGGAAACTATAGACTTAAGAGTTGGATTCTACAAACAAGAATTTAATCACGACGGTTGCATACCTAAGCATTTTGCTAATACATGGTCCCAAATTTATTACTCAAATATTGTCTATTATATTTCTACTTGGCTCCCCATGAGATTTTTCTTACTAATTGTTCTTCCTTAGACCCACGAATAATATTGCCTTGGAAGAAAATTCAGGAAGCCTTTTAAATGAACGTCAGAGTTACTTTCTTTATTTTCTCTTTCTCTTTTATCCTTGACGTATATACATTTGTATTTTCTCTCGCCTATATTGTGAAGTATATTACATATCTTATTTACTAATTTTGTTTTAACTTACTATCTGTTAAGATATGAAATTTCTTCTTTCCTCGGATGTTATTTATAGCTCATTTTCATGATTTGAATTTGAAATAACTAATATTTAAACCTTCATAGAAGTTTTCCTTTCTTATTTATTTTTTTCATAAGCTATGTCTTCACAAATATATCTAAATGCTCTAATTTTCTTTGTTTTACATAATTTTATCGTAATATATTTAAATTTATAATTATATTTGATTGTAACTCTCAGTAAAAATATAAATCCAACAATATCTTTTTCTTATTTATCTAGTGAAAAAAATGATACTTGATTTTCTTTTCTTTATTTTTTAATGATTTAAAAACGTTTTTTAAAAACTGTGATCTAAAAGCCGTCTAGAAATACTTAGAATTACACAGATACGAGTTTCGTTTTTATTTCTTAAAAATATATATTTCGTCTGGTATGTGATTAGCAATTTTTTGGCCATCCCGCAACCATTCACATCAAGTAGTTTCATTAAAGTTATTTCCTGTGACGTTACCCTTTTCTTTCGTCACCATCTATCGCCTATATAACTAACGGATCGGTCCAATAGACTACGATTTCCGCATGACGGTGTTCCATAAAGAATAACTTAAATTAATGAACTTAGACATGAAATTAATCCCTACAATAACACAAACACTTGAAAAAAATTATTAACGTCCAATGATTAAGTTTCCCATAAAAAATATGAAATAGTGGCACATTTCTTGGATATCAACAAATCCCACAAAAATGTATACCAGGCAGTTTCACTAAAGTAATTTACTGCAACGGTACACTTTTCTTGTGTCAGCATCAATCGCCTACATAACCAAAGGATTAACGCAAAAGACTACGTTTTCCGCACGGCGGAGCCCCATAAAGTACTCTTCGAGAGCATTCTCACCCGATACACCGCAACGTTATATTAAAACAGGCAACTACACGCGTGTTTACACCGTATCGGTGTATGTATGGGCGCGAGCGTGAGTACTTGACGGCGGAAGCCATTTCACAGGTGGCTGCACAATTCCGGGTTCGATCTGTGCCGGGCAACGCTCGGCTTGTCTTTTGTGTGGAGCCAGTGGAATGATTGAGCTAATGTCAGGCAACTGAGAAGTGAAATGGTAAAATTAGTCACCTTTCCTGCAATTGAAAATGGGTTATTCAGGTTTTCCTTGATGGTTGAAGTTGGTGATAAAATTAAGTGTAGGGAAAGTAATTGGCTACTGAAGATTTCACTAAAGATCATGCGTTTGCCATATCCACGTATTGCGCTATACATATGATGGCTTTTTATTTATTTAATGCTAGGGGTATCTTGCAAATTAATTTTTTTATTTATGTTCTTATATTACAGAATTGAATAATCATTAGAAATGAAATCCCATTTTGGCCCACTTGGTGTCCTTCTGTTCGTTCCACTGATCTCTTCCGCGTATTTCTACGTAATAACTTCAAGTGATAGGGAAATTAAGCAATCATTGTGATATTTTAATGCCTTGAATGAAAATTTAATATTTCTTTGTGCTAAGGACAGAGAATTTCAAAAAAGCATTTCAGGGTATAGGTCCATTGCTTTATTAGATTTATTAGATCCTTGACGTTATCTATCATTGATAATAACTACAATGAGTTATTCTAATGCATCTAGTGTAATAATATAATTGTTATAAATTAAAAATAATAATACCATTACCAATTTTTTCTTGTTGGTTACTCGCTCTATGTATGGTTTGTATATAGTTAATATGAACTTAACATCATCAACAATACTAATTGTATAAAATAACTGAATTAAAACATTAAAAATCTTTCCAAATAATATTTTTTTAAGAATTCAGTTATATTTAGTCTAATGAAGCAAATTATAAACGTCATTTACATTCAGTTAATAAATTATCATTTACTTAATTTCTTTTAACATAAGTACCATTAATGGTGTGGAAATACCCGATAGAGAACTTATAAATTTGTTTATTTTAGGGTTTCGCACTAAGAAAATGAGGCTATTTAGGTAACTGCGTTTCCGGAAATTTTCCAAAATTTCACTGTATCTGTAACTATTATTCATTTAAGAAATAGGCCTACAAAATAGCTGTATGATGGGTTTTTATACCAAAAAGGAAACATGCTACTAAGCCGCGGTTCTGCGCGCCGTATTTTAACAATGATATAAAATCGAATAGGGAGGGACATGGAAAGAGCATCGATATCTTTCATTATCGGGAATATTTTTTTCGATACCGATGGTTTCCTGCTCGATACTTCTTGATCGATAACTACAAACGACTCTTAAAATAATACTCCAAAAATTTTTTTGTAAATTACCGAGACACCAATAATACTAAGAATCGGCGATACTTCATACTACGTGTAATTTAAGAGTAGACATCCTTTGATTGCTCCTACCAAATAACAAATTAATTGCGAAAGTACCTTTTAGCGACTAGACGATGATTGTTCAAAATATTATTTTTAAGTGATTGATTGAATACAGGAAGAGTAGAAAATTTATAACTTTATTCATGTTCACTCTCTTCTTTAATCATCTAACTGAACTGATCCTTATTTTCCTGCATTGGTTTTTATCTTAATTTTAATAAACTCGAGAGGTGTCGTTAGACACCCGATAGAAACAGCGCTTCTTACGCATTACATATAAAATTTAAATTTAATTTATATAATGTAATATCAATACGATAATAAATAATAATTATCTCTCTTATTTACTCTCGAACATTCTCTCTTTGAGATTTCTCAGTTAGGCCTCCCTCCCAAACGTCCTTTCAGAAGCTTCCCTTCAAGAACTTCGTTTCATTAAATTCTAGTTATTCTATCTTATTTCTTCAAAGCTGAAAATATTTATGCGGTTTGAATTAAACTTCTAATTTACATGAGCATAATCTGGATTGAAGTTCATTTGTGAAATTGTGGTAAAGTTTACAGAACATTATAAAGACAGTAACAAACATTGAATGAATTTGGAATATGTGAAGTAACTTTTAAAACATACACATAACATAATATTTAGTAAAATTATCGATATCTTGAGCGTAGATACTTTTCTGACGATATTTTTATCGGTACGATATTTTTTTTTCGATACTACTTATCATTGCAGCGTTGAAACATTTGATCGCATACCGTAAATCTATTCGTAAATATGACAACGACGCAATATCCTTCTGAACGAGCAATGCAACGGTCGGCTATCATTTTCTCGGTCTAATAACAAAATAATCAGCTAAAATAATATTTATTCGATCAATTGGAGTGACTTACTTAAAATATTTATTGATAATCATATCGTTTTTTTTAAACATAAAAGATATGTAAAGGCCTTTCACTGTCTATGGCGAAAAATAAATACATTAAAATATTATCCCTGCCCTTTTTAATTAAGTGATAGTAAACTCAGCCTTTTATAAATTCGGCAAACATATTTTAGAATTTGTAGTCAATTTTGAAGCCATTTCTTTTTGGAGATTAATAATTTTAATAGAAAAGTACTCTAAAATGAAGAAAATTAACAACGAATTTGAGAAATTTTGAAAGTCCTAATTATTTTAAAATGACAAAAAGAAATCAATTGTAAACATTTTTATGTTTGTAGAAAAAAAAGTAAATTTCAAAATATCTTTAAAATTGAGGAGCTAAAGGAATTAAGATATCGTATTAAAAAAACACTTCAGGATTCTGGAAGGTACTCTGCTATATTTTTAAGAACTGTTGTATAAAATTAAAAAATGGAATTGAAGGAAAATGTTTTTTTATAAATTCAATATATGCCCTTTCCAACGAAATCTTAAATGTTGGATTTCAGTCTTCATATTTTTAATTCAAAAAAAATTCAGGGTAACAACTAGATACTTGATTATATGTGCGGGTTAAATTTTTGTCAGTCACCATTCCTAACTTCGTTGCATCTAATACATTAATGAACAGACAGACAGATAATGGAGTTTCATCATGTATATTCGTTTTTAGTTTTTCGAGGTATTTATTTCGGGGGACAATATTTATGATTTATTAAAAATATTATTAAAAACGAGCAAATCTCTTAAACCGTTATTGGAAAACTGTACTGTAGATTATATGCAACTCTAAATTTTGTGCACATATACCACCATACATATTTCACTTTAATATCCAAGTACAGAAAATGCATAGATGAATTACAATTAGTCATGTTTCTTTAATGTTCTTAAAATAATTTACTTTGTTCAATTTCATATATTAATAAACGGAGTACGTCATTAGGTAGCTTATTTATAAATAGTGTAGTTAGTTTACGCTACGCTTACTAAATTAATTTCGCATGAGAGAGTATCCGTTCTTGCGTGATCTCGGTGCGGTTATAGATAACTACCTCATGTCACTAAACAATCTTTGTAAATTCTCAGAAAGCAATCATGTATTCTTTTTGAAAACATTGTCATACTACATTTCCACACTTTCCATGACGTCCAGTGTATTGTAACTTTGTTTAACTCTCTGGTCATATGATCGTAGTATGAAATAATTTACATCCTATTGCTGCCGAATATGTCATAAGATATTAATTGATTTTTAATTACAAAAATGTATCATTATCCTAATCCTTATTTATTAGACTGTCATTTTGTAATAGTTATTTTCACATGTGGATAATTCTCATCGACTCCGATGAGATTCGCTATTGATTTTTTTTCAATATATTATATAACAAAAAAAAATACGTTCATAACCCGATTTCCAATTACCAATTACATTGGTGGCTTGGGTATAATATGAGAAGAAGAATACATAGTTTATATCATATGCCTAGAGTGTACATAAACTTTAAATACCTTATCGACAACAAGGGTTATTACTAGAGTAATTTTATCATATTTCACATTAACCGATGAATACAATAAATTTTATATCGTATATATATTTATTACTGGGGATAATTTTCAAGCTTAATACAATTATTAAAAACATTATAATAGCACAATATCCAATTTTCTCAACAGCTTTTTTATTACCTTAGATTCGTAACTTATTGAAGTCCTGTCTAATAAACATTCCTTGATAAAATGACAACAAATTTGCGAGATTACACGTGACTTATTTTCCTTTGCACCCAAAATTTTACTTATTGACGTATTTACAAAATGCCGCAGCTCGAGAATGAATATTTACCAGTCGTAAATTCACTAATACACCCGTAGCGATGCCGCTTATTGGTGTGCAACAACATGAAAGTCCATGCACCATATTTTGATTGCTTGTATTATGTTTTAATTAGAATGTAAATAAGTGTTTCATATTTTTAGCAACCAGTTCTATTTATTTTATTGTTAAAATTATTTTAATACAACAATGATAAATATTGGTATTGAATTTGATCCATTGACCTGACTAACTAAATATAATGGTTGTTAACAAATGATTTTACCACCCCATGCAGATTTATCGAAGCAGTAATTGCTCGTGACTAATAAATTAAAGTTTACTATTATATTGCCTTTTAACATACATTTTCGTTGGTATCTAAATTGAGTTCGTATTTTATACGTGATAAACAAACAAACAGATAAACCAAAAACAACACAAAGATTCCAAATCTATATTTTACACATTTTTACTCAAATAATTTTTTCGTCAACGTTTTCCATATACCGTCAGGCCAACTCTATACTTTTTTATCCCAATTAATATAATTTCAGTGTTGATTTGTCCTTCTTTCATGTTACAACGGAGCAACTAATCATCGTGAGTTTTTACACAGAAGTCACCTAGGCTACTTTCTATTACAGGACATCTCATCCTGAGTAATATTATAATCCTAACTAAGGATACGAATATTATAATCCTAACCAATCATACGTATTTTTTAAATGAGAAATATACATTCTGCGCTAAGGTTTTCTCATGAAAGAGAACACCAAAATGAATAGTAAATGCGAAATACTACTACGCCACCGCCTGCAAAATGTACGAGAAATAGTTACTATTTCCTGTTTTGTTGCAAATCATTTCTTTGAGGAAATATTATTCTTTTTCTCTTTCAGTCTGGCGTCAATCAAAATTATATTCTCATGGAAATAAATAAGAGGAAATTAGAATTTTATTCCCTTTTTCATATTTCAAACTAAAGCATAATTTTTTTTAGAGTGACTCTTCTAAACTTGCCCCTTTATAGCGATTATGACGAGAAACAAGTTTGTAAAAAACAAAATGAATGTAAAAAACAAATAAAATGTAATCTATACGAAATATAGAATCAGGTTTAATCTATTCCTTTACATCACTTTATATACTATATAATCTCAGAATTTCAACCAAATTTAGCAAAAAGTTATGTTTTTCGTCAAAAATTTAAAGACGTCCTTAAGTATTACAATTTGGGATTTTTAGATATCTTCACAGCTAACAAAACGGTATATATATGAATATATATATATATATATATATATATATATATATATATACATGTATACATATTTTTTTTTAAAAACGTTATTCTTTTAATGGATAAAACAGTTTTATCTTCAAAAGACTTTGGCCCGAAAAAAAATTTATAAAAAATTTAAAATTCTAGAAAGTATTTTAAAAAAATGTTCAAATTTCTCAGAAATGTGACATGATGTACATTGATGTCTTATTAAATGGTTGGTGTTGCATTTGAACAATATTTAAAATTATTTAAGTTGATATTTTCAATGTGGGTATAGTTTTCTTTTTCAATAATCTTTTTTTAATTTTAGGCTTATGTCATATATTTCCAAGCAGCTTTCTGAGAAGTGAGTGCACATGATAATCAACCTTATTTCATTATATCCTATCTCGACAATGTAATATATCACATGTGGACATGCCCCATCTTCAGTTAGGCGATGGCCTTAGTCAACGACGGACATGCACTACTTTCCGCTCGAAGCTCTTCGTAATATCTTCGTAGTTATTTGGATAAAAATTCTTATATAATTAGTTATTATTTTATTAACATAGTAATAAATTCTTTATAGTTCTCTTATACTTTTGTTTAATTGAGAAATAGTATTGCATAGTCCAGAATCTCAAAGATTTTATGCACAGGTAAGCGACGACGTCGCTATCCACAGTAATGTGACTAATCATTTTCGAAAGAAAATTATTAAATATAAATCTTATTTAAATCAATCAAAGTAATGCATTAAAACATTCAAATTATTTACATAGTATTATTAATTCCCTGAAAATATTGTATAATCAGATATCGATGAAAGCTTTGAAATAAGTTTCCATCTCTTCTTGTTTCTTTAGTATGACTTGTCACGCCACGTATGCCGTTAGTGCTGTATCTGATTCTATAACGTTGTAAGGTATGACCCCCGCAAAGGATATTTAATAGTTACCATGAACTTCTTCAGACTTTTATCATCTTTTGTTTCAGATGCTGATTTATTCTATTTGATGCTTGTATTTAAACCATTGGAAAAGCACTTTAATTAAGAATCATTTCCTCTCTCGAAAGTTTCTCTAATTGATATTCCTACTTCCAACTTGTCTACTTTTCTTATTCCACCTGGCATTTTACGTGGCAATGAAATTTCTAATAATTTCTTTATGATTTAACGTAAACAGCTTACTATTTTTGGATTATGTTGTTAAACCCTGGTATGAGATTAGGAAAATGATCCTTATCCAATATTGCCCATATTTCATCATTATCAACTTTTGTATGTAAACTAGATTCTTACCTCCATGATCTGAATACAGACGATACACGCCCTTGCACATGAAATTTCCGTAACGGAATCTTATCGGTCAAGAAGGAAACGCATTTAAATTTGTAGTAATTAGCCTGCATACCCAAAAAAACTGGAGCAGCTATGTCGGAGTCACCGCCGCAAATATTTAGATTGTGGAGACCATCACGTGTTTTGTAGGGTTGGTAATGACGTCAGTAATAATGACCTTCTATACTCTGCTGTATCCATTTGCGATGTTTTTCAAAAGGTTTAACTCCCATATATTAGGACATCTCTCCAAAACACAAAATTTCCCTAATTTCAATCACAAATATCCAATATTTTTAACTTTTCTCTATTACTCTAGATGTAGTACTCAATAAAATATAGCTGTGTGCACGTAGTACTGAATAAAATTATTTCAACCACACCACACTCAACGGTCTATCACATCGGTTTTCAGAGACATACTAATATTAGCTAGCGTCTCTCCATTCTCCCCGTGTTGGCCGATGATACACTGACGTATTAATTTTACGCTATTTCTAACCTTTGTTGAAACGTTATATGAAAACGTTACATCATTATTTTTAGAAAAGTAGGGAGCACTGGAGTGGTTCCTTTTCCTTACCCCTTCTCGGCTGAAAGGTAAGATGAATTCTAGGTCGGTAACTCCACAACTTTAACTTACTGAAAAAAAAATGTTTTGCTAAAATCAGTAGTTTTCACACGTATAAAATAAGCATAAATAAAACAAAAGATATTAATAAAAATTGAGACGAAAAATTAATATGGAATAAATTTTACTTTATCATATATGAATTCTAGGTCGGTAACTCCACAACTTTAACTTACTGAAAAAACAATTTATTGCTAAAATCAGTAGTTTTCACACGTATAAAATAAGTATAAATAAAATAAAAGATATTAATAAAAATTAAGACGAAAAATAAATATGGAATAAATCTTACTTTATCATATAGGCATATAATGCAAATTTCATATGTAATGGAGCTTTATGTTGAAAGTTGATACATGTATCCACCAGAGTTCAAAGGTCCTTTTTTCATGTCAAATAAGAATATTGCGTATAAATTAATTACAGCATATGATAATAGCAGCTATGTATTTCTCAGAATGTATTTCTCTATTAAATATACCCAAAATACCTTACCTTAGACAAAATACAACAATACTTAATTAAATGTTGTACCTTAATTTTTATTGAAAGAAAATTAATTCCTTCATTATATACTTACACGTTATAAGTAGATGTAACAGGCGTAAAAGAGACCGGAGCCATATACTATCTCTGTGCCATATTTTACCGAATTTTGTACGTAATTTGTTAGCGGAGTGGCATTATTATCGCGTTATTGTGAAGATAATAGTATACTTCAAATAACTGTTTTAGTCCCAGTATGGTGTCCATCCTTATTAAAGAGGTTAAACTTCAATAACTAGTTTCGAAAATCATATGCCGTGGCTTTAAAATCAAAATATATTCGAATCAGGAACTCATTACTAAACAAAAAAGAATGTTAGTGATCAATATACATATTAACCAATAAAATATTGGTAACATTATATGTAAATAACTTGCTATTTAAGACATGACGTTTTATACCTATTTATTACCATTGTTATAATATATGCGCTTTAAGCCTTAAATGAATACATTTCTGCCATACGTATTATTTTCCATAACCTGCTGACTATTAACTAGATCAGAACCCTGTCACACTCTGTCACTTGGGACCGTAGGATCGTTGTGAGGATTTATTAGTTACGTTAGTTAAGCAGACTCCATACCCGGATTATGTGTCCTTTGTCAAACCATATTCGAGTAAATATATAATAATATTTTGTATGCGATATACGTCGTTATGTATTGTTTCGTTTCCGTGAGGCATTTAAATTAATAATTTCTTAGGTTCGTTCATGATTATGAAGACGATGTTCATAATGGGATAAGATGAACATAAATGTTAAATTTTCGCTGATACAATAGACTGCTAACAATGCTATGAATAAAAGAGCGGTTATTTAAGGGCGTCGAGACTTTCAGGGATGTTTACAATTTGTCAAAAATAGATCGCGCGTAGCAGCTATTAACGGCGGCTAACAGTTGTCAATAAAGCAAATTTATGGGGATATTCTGAATATCTTAAAGTTAAGGATATTTATTTTACTTTGGTTTATATTCAAGTTTGATTTTAAGAAGAAAATAAATCTATAACTCCAGAACCAGTATATAGGTAAACTTTTTGCTATTGAAATTTGTATTCCAATATTTAATTATGATATTCAAAATTTATTTTTACTACTGATTTGAGTATATTTAACTTACAAAATTATATCAAGTCTACCTAGAAATAAAAGGTTAGATCGAAAGTATTTTTTCTACTGTTCTATAAGATAGGTTTGAGTCTATAAGATAGGTTTTCTTTAAGTGTTCTATTATAATAATCGAAGGAAAAGTTTTTCACTCCATCTGTGTAATACTAAGCAAAAGCGTGAGTATTATATTAAACTACGTCTTATAGCTTATTAATAAAAAGCATAAATTGTTCTGGAATAAAAATACGATATGTGCAAATAGCAGGTAAAATTATGTCAAATTCAAGTATACGTAGAACGAAAAATAACATAAAATATTACCGGAATGTTTTGAACACATGACATAGCAAATTAATTAGTATTACATAGGGAATATAGAAAGTGTTTAATGATTTCAAATACATGAATTAATTCACTATTTATTCCAAATTTTACAAAACTTGTATTCTTTTTGTCATAGAAATTATCTGATGCTGACACAATTAATGGAGATCATATTTTGTTTCCAGGAACTATTTTGCTTTCGGTATCATGTCGAATTTTACAAAAATATACTATAAACAACATTTCATAAACAATTTTAATTGCATTTTTTTTACAAACGAAGCAAATAACTAAAGTTTAAACTATATAACCTCAGCGCTCATAGCCTCGGGCTACACAAAATCTGATTTATTCATTGCCATCTCACCACACGCAGGGAAGTATTCACTGCATTGCCATTACGTAGGTATAAAAATATGGCACCCTTAATGATGCCAAAGTTCAAATGAGCTTCGGGGCAAATATTCAACGGTACCGGTAAGTGTACCAAAGCGATATCGAACTGCGACCGACTTTCATTTCTTCGGTCGAAGAATAAAATTATCAGCGAAAATAAATTAAAAGTTATTTGATCAATTGAAGAGGGACACAAGCGCCCGCGTAAGCTAAGTCGCTTATTTAATTTCGTTCTAATGTCGCTCGGGGGTGCGCGTGTATCAATTTGATACTTTTATCATTAATGCAACGCATAACGGATTTGGGTTTTGTGTAGAGAAAGCAGAAAAATATCAGTGGCTTCCAATGTTGAGTAAATGTTATTCTATGCCGATAGTTTTGTACTAGATATTTTTACTCATATACATATCCTTTACTCATATTTTACTTCACAGGGAGTATGAAATCTCCCTCAAAATTGTGTACTAAATATAAAACCCCAAAATTCGTTTTGAACTTCTACCGAATGGTGTTAAAATAATTCTATTAAACTACTGTCCTATCGGTGACACTTTATACTGCTTGTAATATGAGAAAAGACGTCGTTTGGTTGTTCAATTCCAAGGAAAACAACCAACTTAGCGCTAAAACAAGTTTTAGTACATAATTTTAAGCGAAACGCCTATACAATATATCGTTTTTAAATGATTATACAGAGAAAGAGCTTTTATTCACATTCTGTCTCCTTTTTAAACCTCTCGCTGATCCGTTTCCTATTCTTTTACATTAAGTTTTATCTTCATTTAAATAATTCTTGATTTATTAAATTCTTGATATTGTATATATTTGGCGTTAATTTTATAGAAATTCATTATTCACAAATATATTCAATATTTACATTGGGAAAAATTAATATTTGTAAACGTTTTAATTAGAAATATTACGTACCTTTAAATGTTTGTTAGTGCCTAAATGCTTAAACTTTCAAATTCTACTCATGCTTGCCAATTTTTTTATTAAATAATCTTACATTGAACCCTAAACTATCCATATTTAAGTCCAATATTCCTCAAAAATTAACTAAATGACTTATGTGCTCACGCCAGATTCTACAAACCTGATCAGTGTAATTTTTTAAAAATTCATTATTTTCTAAAAACTGTTTTTCTCAACCCGACCTGCAGAATATTCGATGTTGACATTAGAATCTCATCCTCTATAAAGGTTTTCATCAATCTAGACGATTTTTTCTTGCAATTTACGCACAATTACAGTATATTTAAAAATCCTACAAATCATGCAAAAATGTCACGATCAAGAAAATGTTTGAAGTTTCAGAGGGAGTATCGGTGTAAATATATAATACCTCAATCGATTACAAAAAACAGCTGTAATATACTGAAAGTTCTAATATGATTCTGTATTTCATTACTTTCTTTTAATTATGATTTATTTAAATGTTTATGTAACAGTTACCAAATTTAATGTCGCTTTCTTTTGTTTAATACTTAATGTAAATATTTTATTAAAAAATGTTTGAAGTGAAATTTATTTCTGGTTGAGCTACTTTCAGAATAATTTTCTGTTCTATAATTACTTAATACACTTATTTTTAAATTAATTTTAAATTTTAAACCAATTAACACATTAATCGTTACAGCAATTTCCGTTGGAACTTTTTAAACAGCTATATTCCATCTCTGTGCATTAAACGGTTTACATCTATACATATACATAAAGGCTTACCTTTACACTGTAAAAACTGCAAAATAGTCAAATTAATTTTATTTCAGCATGTTTTCAAAAACAACTCAAACGAAGACGAACGATATTTATTGTAATTTATTGAATACTCAGAAATAAAAAAAGATATGTAGGGAAAACTAAACGTTTCCATTATGACGATATTGAAATAACTTAATAGGAAATTCCGGTTAAGCTATTTCATCATCAAAGTGGAGCTGTCGGAATTCCCATCCTCAACACCCTTGAAATTGTAAATTGTTTTAATATCTCACGTAAACTGTAAAACAACTCGACGATGAAATAAGTCATGCGGTGAACAAGTTATTTCAGCAAGGAATTCATTAAACAATTTTCGTAAAAAAATCGTTTTTTTTGTTAAGTCGCCGGTAAAAGCTTATCCCTAAAATAACAAGGATAAGTCTGTTATTTAGGGATAAGCTTTTACTAGCGACTTAACAAAAAATTATGTTAAACAGGAGGAACGTTTTGAATTTGAATTTCTATTTCCCTATTAGGAAGTTATTAAAAACAATTAAATATTAATCATTTGAATTGAACAGAACGTGATTAAAAATATTTTAATTTTTCATAAAAAATATTTACGCAGCGTTACATTCTTCAAAAGTGTCTGCTTTGCAGAATGTTAAATGTTAGTTTTAATATCTTATTTGGTTTCCAAATCAAGTATAAAACCTTGTACATATTGTTTTGCCTATGAAAAGTTTACTAATAGATATATATATATATATATATATATATATATATATATATATATATATATATATGTATGTATGTTTAAGATATTTTTTATTATTAGAACTAACGGTAAAACAGTAAAACGTAGATGTACTAAAACAACTATGCCTAGGCATTGTTAGCGTTTTCGCAAAAGCTTCAAAAGTAAACTTCAAGTCACCCAACAAATTATCTTCACCGCAATTAAAGTGAACAACCACCAGATTTTTACTCTCACTTCAACGCCTGATATATGAAGATTATAGCAGTGAGACAGTTATTGATATATTTATGTTCCATACATTCTTCATTCTCACAAAAACTTAAATTCAGTCTTTTGTTTTAATTAAAACCTAGCTGCGTCCCGCGGTTCTACTGACTTTGATTCATTTTAATTATGCTGCCCTCCCCGCGGGATCATACCTTACAACCTACTTTACCTTACCCTACCTTACAACGTTTAAGCAGTGTTCCTCGACTTCTGTTACAGTTTTATAAATATTTTGTCCCTATAAATTATATCATAATGGTATATAACCTACTGTTTTGCAAAGTATAGGTTTTCTAACACATGAATAATTTTGAAAATAAACATGTGGATTTAGATATTAAGACTATTTAATCATAGAATAATAGATGGAATAATAACATTTGTTAAGGGTAATTTTCCCTTTCTTATGAGAGCCTTACAGACTTTATATTTAAGTGTGATTTAAAGGGCATTATGAAGTGAATTATAAACAAGTTTGCTTGTTCAGTTTCGAACCAATAACTTTTGAATTGAATTGGAGTCTTCATGATATGAAGATATTTCTCTACTAATTTAATAAAAATGATACATTACCTATTTATTTATGTGTTTCTCTTTATTTCACGCTTAAACGATCCAAGATATTTCAACGAAATTTTGCACATAATTAATATATACACTGGATTAAAATATAGACTACATACAGTTATGTTGTGATTTATAGGAGCGTATATATATATACATATATATATATATATATATATATATATATACAAACGAGATTAAAATATAGGCTATACATAGTTATACTATAATTCGTAGCAGCAGAGCAAGGAATATAAACGCCAACATTTTTTTTTCGTTACCTAAATTTTAACAAAAATCTCAATAAGCTGCCATTAATTTAATTCTCAGAACAGAACACGTTTCATTAAACAAGTCAATTCGTAGGTAAATCATTGTACGGTATTTTAATTCAGACCAATATCACATAACACGCGCGACTTTCCGCGCTGCACCACAACTCCCGTAAAAGTCTACTCTGGTAAATTATGCTGATATATTTGGCCTGATTGTTATTTATACCTATTTCTTCGACTAAAATTTGTTTTTTTATGTTTTGTTAATACCACGATGGCGAAGCCACGGGCAAAGTGTAATCGAACATAAAAATAAATTATTGAGTAATAAATTGATTTCAAAAAATATGAATGATCAAAAATGTTCGTTCTAACTTGACACCATATCAAAAGTCCTCCTTAAATATTTCAAAATACCTTATTTTTGTTTACTTTCTTACTTTTTTTTAGCCTCTACAGTACCAACATGAACAATTAAGTGAAGAGTTTATTACTCTTCACTTAATTGTTAATATTGGTACGTAGTCATGAACCACCCGTAATATTTAATATTATTTCAACTTAAGTTATTTTTTTAACTATTTCTTACCCGAATGTAAATCTAACCATCAATAAAGCGACAAGCCGACATTGAAACTATTATCATATTAATACAATATCTATCTTCTTTTCTTAAATTTTTTACAATTATTTAATATTCAATCAAATTCAAGAGGCAATTGAGCAGCCGGAATGGGAGACGACATCCGGCCCGATCTTGTTATTTAAGTTTTATCAAAGTATATAACTTAGAATGAAATCTGATTTAAATTTTAAACCGCGGTCGTTTTATTAAACGCTTCAAGGCGAAACGTTATTCAGGACGTTTCAGGAAAATTCGATCAATGAGAGCGGCTTATTAAACAGATTTTTAGCAACCATCAATTAGAACTAGGTAGTAAAGAATAATAGTTAGCCAATTTATATCGTTGACATAATTATATTATATCAAAAAATATTTGTGTCAATTATTATAAAATTCTCAAACAGCTTCGTACAGGCAAATAATGCAAGAGAGAACTATTAACTTTGCACTTAATTCAGAATCCTAAAAAATGGCAGAAAACAAAATTAAAAAAATAGCCTATACTCAAGCCAGCAAGTTTTCAAACGATTTGAGTATTATTAATAAAAACGGATTAGGGTCAGTCGTTTGTCATATTTGAAGCGAATCGTTTTATAGCAGGTATATTATGTTAAATATATAAGCTGGGTGCGTGACGTCAGCGCCACCTAGCGTCAACACCTTTATAGGCGCTTCAATTTTATTAGCACCCTTCAAATTAACGGCTCTGGTAAATGTTTACGTGAATAATATAAAAACAATGGAAAATATCTAAATAAATGCTTTTATAAACGAATAATTACAAGATTTTAGTTGTCCGTACCCAGAATATATATTATCCCTTTGTTAAAACATTGTCAGGTGGAATGAATTTTATACCAGCTATACACTTATTTTTTTATCTTATATCCAATTCTATATTGGAAATCTGTAAAATTACAATTTCTTATTTCGTGAAGTATTTTTACTCATATTCAGACTATTGTCATATTCAGAAAATTTTCTTTTAAAGCATAAAAAAGGGGTCAGTACAGCAAAAATACCAATTTTAGTGCTTTATTTTAAATTAAAGGATATATATAAAAAATTACTGTACTGAAAAAAACTGATTTTGAAAAATTTACATAGAATAAATATTTTTATTTTGTTATTGCTGAAGTATTTTCCCTATTTCCACTTTAAATTTATAATTATATACTACATACTCAACAAACATCTAATCAAAAATGTTATTAATAACAATTTATAAAGTATTTTGGTGGTTTATGATATATAATTATTTTAAATGATATTTTTATGGATCCTCTTTACTTACTTTAAATTTCTTGCTTTTTTCGAGCTGAACAGTGAAATTCTCATTTTGCTAAAATGCATTTGTTCCCCATTATTAATGTATAATTGAAAAAATCATTTTTTTAATTATAAATTGATAACGGGGAACAAATTATTTGAATGTTTTTCTCAAATATTAAGTGAGATGAACGTTATCTTTTCAAAATTTTGGAAATTTTTATTAACATGAAATCTTAATGTGAAAATAGTGAAAAACAATTTAGTACGAAATGGAGGAAGAAAAATAAGAAATGGAGGTATTAGTGTAATTTTTTTATTCAATAAATTTTTCTTAATAAAATAATGAATACCGGGGCCTATTTTTTTTAAATTCATCGTTTTTTACGTATATTGTTTCATCAAGACATAAGTGAAATTCGTATTTTTGATAAACTGCACTGGTTTCAGAAGTAAAAATGACCAAATACGCAAGTAAATTATATCACCTATGACAATATTTAACAGGCGCTTTTAGATCTTCCCATTTGTGTTACTTACCTTACCTTGGTACCTTCCAAGTTGTCTGTAAACTGGAAAAAAATCTGGACAACGTTAACCTTTATTTCATTGGTAAGCCACGGTAACTATTTTTAAGTCAAAAAAGTATGCGGAACAGTTTTCGATATATAAAAATTGACCCTTCACACTTTATAATTTCAATAAGTAGTTTAAAAGAAATGAAAATATTTTAGAACGTAAATAAATTTCGTATTACGGGTTTTGATGAAATTCAACGCAATGTATTCAGGGGGACGCATAGGAGTAAACAGGCAAAAGACATCACGTCGCGGTACATTGTTATATGTTTCTGAATTAAAATAAAATGCAAAATGACGTTCATGAAAATAATATACGCATGCATACTTTACTGCATCGGTACGGAATCTTTGCATGGATTGTGTTAAAATATAAAGCTTGTACCTACACAAGCTTTATATTGTTTGATACTAGCAACCCGCCTATTTTAGGATGAATACCCAAAGTGATAAAATATTGTAATAATTAAAAAGTATTAATGGAAGAAAAATAGTTATCACGATTTTATGGCTAAAATAACAAGAATGGAAAAATTGTGAATCACGCTGGTATTATCGTTTTATCTATAGAACTTGAGATTAAATCTAAGTACATAATGACTCAAAAACAGATACATGATCTAAATAGGTCGGAGTATTTTTTATAAATTCGTAAGAATTCAGATAAAAAGAAAATCAGTGGAATTTCAATGAAAGAGTAATCATGAGAAAATATTTCTATATAGTCGCATAACTCAATTTAATGTTTGGTAAGCAACTCAATACAAAAATAAGTTCGGTAAGAATCCGGTAGTTGACTCATTATAAATTTTTATATTTTTCGTGCAATATTGTGAAATATAAGTTAATTAAAAACCAGTCTTGAAAAGAATTCAAAAATTGATTGAAAAATAAGCCAGTTATAGGCTTCTAAATATGAAGATACGGATAGAATTGGGTATATTCCTATCTCTTCCTTTCGTAGAATATAATATGCAAAATTAAAAATTACCTCTCGACAAAGTATGGCCGTCTTTGTCTAAAGGTTAAATTTAAACTTTTATAACTCAATTTTTAAGATTATTTAAAAAAAATTCACTCTTCATCAGCTTGTGCCTGGAAATTATGATTAATGAAATAAACAAAATTTAGTCATATACTCAATTTGCGTTACTTTGTCTTATAACTCATTTAAATGTTTAGTAAGCAAGTCAATTCAAAAGTAAGTTCGGTAAGAACTTGCATTATTGTGTCTTATGGTAAAAGATGAGTTGAGACAATAAATTTACGTAGTGAAAAACAATAATATTGTTTGTAAATATTTTAAAAAGAAATATTCCTTACCCTTATAATTTTACACGTGCTTAAGTTTTTACGGAACTCTTCTAGTGCTAGTTGTACTCCTATTTCTTATTTATGTTTAAAAATGTAATTGCCATGTTGATATATCGAGTAATTAATTATATAAGCTTCACAGAATTCAATGAACAGTCGTAATGAACATAAAATCATTTGCTAATAGATAAATGTTGCTCTGTATCATTCACACAAGGCAGCACTCCGAAGTAGGCTTAAGAGGAATGCTTCGTCATTCCTCGTAATGACTGCGATATTGGTTTTTCTTATTGAATAAAATCGTTGCTTATTTTTTTTGTAATAGCAATATTGAATTCATCCTCATGATGGTGGCGGGTTGGGAAGTTCATAATATGAATTTAAAAGCAGAATCCCTGCTTTCGAATTATCATCTCACAGGTATATTTTTACTAATTCGTATATTAAGCAATATTAGAATTAAATTATATTTTATCCTAATTATTTCATTGTGCCATAATAATTACAGAAAGATACATTGCGTACTAACTTCATTTATATTGTAAGGGTATTTTAATTCAGTTTACGGTGGCAATACGCGAAATTAAATAAGATACTTGCGGCATATGCGGTCCAGCGTGAAATTCGTGCGGTCCAGGTTCAGGAGGCGGAAAATATGTTTAAAACAAGTTTATTCATTTAATGCGCTTAACTCAGCGTCCATCTTGCGTGGAAAGTCAAGGGACGCTGCTATATTAGAAAACGATGTAGTCATACCGCTTGGTTCTGTCCTCATTTTTTATAGCGACATTCCTCTGTGCAGGTCGTGCATGATAGATGATTAAACTCCTTTAAAATGATACATTATAATAGTATCAAAATGGTTTATAAATCATTTGTATTAGCACGTTATCAGTGATGCCATATTCGTCGGTACCTATTTCAGCCATTATATTTTATATTTTGAATCCATAATCAAAACCGTAAATTGTACTAATTATGCAGTCTTTTCTATGTGTTTTATTTATTTTTGTATAATATTGTTTCTACATGTATTTTAATAAATTAAATATATATTATCCCATGGTGCAGATTTTTTTTGCGAAATTAATATTTCATATAACAACGCTTTCATGGCTCAATAAGTAAGTTTGAAAGTCAAACATTCTTAGGTTCTGGACAATTATAAATGGTTTAACTCTAATTGCGTTTTATTTTGTAAATCAAGGAATTTGAAAATTAACTACTACCTTGGAAAAGATTAAGGAAACGCCCGTTTGCAACGCAGAAATATTATTTACAAGTTCAGAAAAACGAAAAAGGTTTCGTTATTTTACTTCGTTTCTCAGATAGATAAATTTAGATTAATTTTAAACTAAATGTCGATATCAAATTAGATTATACCTCAAAGAAATTTTTGTTGTATTGTTTTCAATTGCGGAATTTACTTGATAATACTTATTAGTCAATCATAATTTCATAAGAAATTCTCAATTAATCATAATTTTAAAGGTTTTCGGAAACATATTTCGTTAGAACTGCCAATATAAATTACGTTTTTTCCATTTTTTTAAATTTCTTAGTACAAAGTGTTAATATAGGTTATATAATTCTAAAATAATAAATCTTTTAACTATTTCATATTGAAATAAAATTGGTTTTATTTGACCCTATAATCTTATTATTTTTAAACCGTATAGTAAAGCCACTAACTTCAAATTTGTATAATAGTAATATCCAATTAAAATCTTCTTGTAATTCTGATGAAGTTTCTATAACCATTCCAAATCATTACTCAGCTATACAAATTATCATGATAGTGATCGGACTTAATACCAGACTAACTCATATTTATAAACAAATACATCTATCGAAAGTATAACTCTCTGATCTACTACAGCTGATCGTATGTACTTGATGAAAAAATCTTGAACTAGTGATTACCTTAAATTTAGTATTCTTGTTCCATAAAACGGGGTATGCTAAGGTCTCCAAAAATTTTATTGGCTTGCAAAAAGTATCTCCGTCAAACTTTATGTTTGTCTATATCGAACTATGTGGATTATTCACGTTTATTCAAATTTATTTAAAAATTGTTTATACATTTTTCGGTACGCAACAAAATAGCAATATAAAAATGCAAGTAAGAAATCGTCACAACGACATAAGTATTAAATTAAAGTAAGAATTAAATAAAATTATCAGAGACTCAAGGATAAAATGAAATAAGAATAAAAATACCTTATCATTAACTCAAAATATCGTTAAACTAAAATCAATAAACGTATTCAAGTATTCTCACAAGTAGGAGTTTAGAAATCCATAATATGGAACAATGATTTACCCTGGTACTGTCAAATTCTAAATGAAAATAAAACAAAAATTATTCTTGTCGAGTTTTTTTATAACGACTGTTCTTTTATAATTAGAATTAATTTATTGAATAATAAAATCGCAACTAGTAATTAATTACAGCGAACTATATCCCAAAAAAATCGCACAATTTAAAACTCTAGGTTGTATATGAACTGTCGAACGACACAATAACTATAGCAACTTGACAGAAACGATAGTCTATTTTCTACGCATGTCCGACTTATATACATTATGGCGCACTGATTAACAATCAGACAAGAGCAAAAAATTCAATTCAATTATAAATTGAAGCCATAACTCGAAACAAAACAAAATTTCATAAATGGGCATATATTTTTAATATTTCAATGATGTTTAATCAGAGATAAAAATAGTTTAAAGTTCTTAATGACTTTTTGAAGGGAATAGAAAAAATAATCAATACTATTTGTTTTTTTTGTTTCATAACGATATTCGAATATCAAAAACATTCGTCACGTGTTGTTAAAACGAATTTCTTTTGCTCTCTTCGAGTTTATGTGGTTTTTTCTTTATTTGACTATGTCGGGTCTATGAGTTTCATGGGTTAAATATTGCGTCTGTTTATTGAGTAACCAGACGTTCCCAGAGTAACCAGAGATTCCTTCAACACGGAAGTGCATTCCATTTAAAATATTTCTTTCTTTCAAACAACCAAATTAAGTAGGGCGCAATATGTGCCATCAACATCTGTATTCAAAAATGAATATTCAACGTAATTTATAATATGAGACGTTTTCTACGTGGCTTTCCATGCTAATTCCGTACTCAATATGTATGTGGCTTGAATGTTGCTAATTAAAATTTTAATTAGTATTATTTACGTAATCGTATTTTTTTGTTTTTTTTTCGTTTTAATAATTTAATCCCAATCTAACACAGCCCTAATATTTTATTATGGTTACGTCGCGATTGGCCCAAAATGATTCCCTTGACAACGAATATGTCACCTATAAGGGCTTTAGTAAAGAGAAATTGATTATTCACATATGAAGATGTTTCTCAAACTCGATCCGTTTACTACTAAATATCGAGAAGTTCTATGACCGCCTCCCTCCTCCATCATACATAGAAGATAATAACAGTATGTTAATAAACTTAATTTATGGTGCTCTTTTGAACAAAACGATAAATTTGAGATTATCTAACATATTTTCGTGATTTTGTATTAAATGGGAAAACACCAAGAGGTTTCACATTTTTCTATGAAAATAATGTTCCTCATCATCATGGAAAATTTAGAATGATCAAACTTTGCGTTGTCGGTAGGAATTAAATTTGTTTAAAAATTTACGCAACAGTTTTACAATAAACTGGCAAATTACCCGACATAAGTCGGTCTTTTCGGAGCTGCTAACCTCATATGAGGCTAAGGAAATGGAAAGGTGATCACCACTTCCTTAAGATTTATAATTAGGAAGTAAAAAAGAAGTGTCGAAAATTTGAGGAAAGTGGATGAAAATTTTATTTATATATATATATATATATATATATATAAATATAATATTGACTTTTATATATAAAGATAAGTTATAGGTTAAAATAATAAGTTTTCATATTGATTTCAACAAGCAATAAAACTCATCCTCAACCTAGAATAATTCATACACTAAAAGTCTATCGAAAAATACCTCTATAGTCTCCGCATATCATTTATATGAATATGCAACTTAGGAAAAAGTATAGTTATGTATTTAAGTACTTCTTGAAAATTTAATTTCTAGCTTATTTTATTCAAAGAGTTGAAGTACTATATATCATATTCATATTGAAGTACTATATATATCATATTGAAGTACTATAAGAACAAATATGCAAACAGTAACAAATAACGTAGAAATGCACAAAAACTGAAATAAAAATAATTTTAACCAGTGCTCGCGAGCCACCAAGCAACACTATAATGCCATTCTTAAAACGCTCAATTGGGAAAAAATAGCATCTCTTACTAAAGTACTGAACAACGTGAATGTAGGGAAGACTGATTAGCGCTGTTGGATATTCGTGCGCAATCTACATCGATAAAATAAACTAAAACATCGTCCTCTCATTCCACAGCCAGGAACACAAAGCCCTTGTAAACTCGAGATCGAGGGATTACCAATAGTTCAACAATTAAAAAAATTACATGAATGAAACCAATTCTCGTAGAAATTGAAGAAATGTTTGTGTCCATTACTTGCCTACTTGCTGAGATTTATGCAGCTTCCAAGCCACAAAATACAAAAAATTGGTAAGAATAGTGAACATGGAACGCATGGAGCGAAAACCATGATCGCAGTCCATCATCTGGGATTTGCAAATAGAATAAACGATGTTGAACAGTTTCGAGTCTTCGGCAAATTAAGATAATATTGCTATAAATTCACATCGGGCTTGTTATCTATAATTTTTACATCAGGCCTAGAAGCAGATTTACAAACAGAAGTCACCTAAGAAATTTTTTAAACGGATGAATATAAAGATTAAATGTGGTCTAAATTAAAAATTATTTCCAGTCTTGAGAGAGTTTTTTGATGAAATGAGAAGAGGTTTTCGTAACTCCAGACTTATTTTGCAAGTGAGAAAAACACTAATATAAATTAAAAATATAGTAAAAGATTATTGATATTACACTAGCCAAATATACTAATCTTTGTTTAATATTGGATCTGATTTCAAAAACTAATAACTACATACATACATTAAATTATGTATTTCAAAGTTTTTTTTATCGCAAAGTCAAATCAACTATTCATTGCTTTGCAATAGATCCGCGTTTGAATAAATCTCATACGGGTTATGTAAATGAGTTGAACAACGAGGCTTTCGCAACATATTTTCAGTTAAGAGAGTCCATCTCGTATTAAGGCGTACATCCGCCTGTGAGGTGAGCATGAGGCAGCGCAGTACGAGAATGACGAAACGCTATCGCCCAACAGCAAATTATAAAACATTGCGACAACACTCGACTCGACCGCATCAATCATTGGCGCTCACAAACTGTGGACAGATGCACACTGTTACAATTTATGTCGCATCCGATCCACCGACTATCAAATTATTTCCTTTATTTCACAATATTTCCACAATTTTCAAGATAAACGAATACCTTATATTTATAATCAATCATATTTATGAATGTTATAGGTAAAATTTTCGCGTCAGTAGTATTAAATATCCAACCGAACCTGCTTTTTGTGAATCCAGATTTTACCAAGGCATGAGGTATGCCTTCGTTTTTATTTGTGAAAATATACATCTGCTCAATATTCGCCAAGTGATAGTTTGGCTTGCGCATCGTGGGCTCCACACCTCGTTTGAAGTGAAATACTTAATTTGTCTAAATCATTATTAATATAGATGTATAGTTCATAATACTTAATAAATTAGGAGAGACATATTTATTATAGTGAACGGCACAGAAACCATGACATCATGAATCACTGATATGATTTCCGTGAAAGGATTGCGTAGGCTTTTAAAACGTTATTTCTTTTTACATTATTTTCCACACGATTCCACACGATATGTATATAGGAAATTTTAAATCATTTTCTAGAGATATTTAATTTGCCCCCCCCCATTCCTCAACTCCAAAAATCTACATATAAATATTTACATGTGTTAACCATTGCGATATGTGCGGGTTAATGTGTTTTATTACTATGCCAAAATTTAAGTTTTCAAGTCAAGCGATTTCAGAAATAAGAAACACCCGTGGCCGAAAAACAGACGAACACGATCTTGACAAAAATAAGGTACGCAACCCTAAAATGTTTAAGGATATACTGATATCACGAATTCATACTGGTTTGCACTTAAATATCTTGAAGCGACATCTTTAAAATGCTTTTCATTTAGGCGTATCTTTGGCGAATATGTATATAACCTGATTTAACATACGGAATTAACATATAATTAGTAAAACCGATGAAAAGTTTGCTACTGATTGTTTCCATATTCAAAAAACTTAATGTTAAGGTATTTTCATCAGCAATGTAGTTGACAAATACCATATACATAAGTACAAACTGCTTAATGGTTTTTTATTTCTTTACGTGCCACTATTTTAAAACACGAATAATGTTTATTAATTCAACATTTCAACAAATCGCATAATGAAATATATGGCCTGTGACGAATCAAATCCGGGGCTAAACACGCCTGTATAAGTTCAACTTAAACCAAATTTGAATTGCGGTGATTATTCACAATAGACGACGCGCGAGAGGCATCAGATGTTGATGAAATGTATGTTTTTTTAGCAAGTGGGGAACGTTATTTTGATTCAATGATTCAAATCAAGTGTATGCCATATTAAGAGTGAACATTAAAACTTCATGTTCAGAAATTTAAACGTTACTTTGATTAGCTGCATGAATTAGAATTTTTAGTAGCTTCTCGCAATAATAAAACACTTTACTCTTCGCTATTGTGTAGATTATTGTCAATTAAAATCACTTGTTACCTTTTGAATAATTTCTTACACCTTTTCTTAATTGTATGAGTTTTAATTTTTTTTATAAATATTTCACAAAGTAAATAAAAGTAATATAAGGTCCTCAAGTTTAAAACTAAGAATTATAAAGGCATTAACGGTGATAAATATATGAAGAAAAACTTGAATCTCTTTTTAGGAGTAAATTTCATGTGAATGAAATGCAGTCATCTGATATCTTTGTAGGAATATTTATATTTTGATTTTGGATGTTATTGAAAATATTATCGATTTTCCGTTTTAATGATTTTTTTTAAATTTTATGGGATATTTTGATCGCGGTTGGTTGTTTGTTTATGATGGGTGAAAGTAAATTTCTGTAAATGTGTCATTACCTTTTATTGTTCTTATATAATTACGTATTCAGATATAATTGTATCTTTTTGTCTTTCTAGTTTTTTGTTCAACGTATAAATTACATTTTTTTAAGCAATCACTTCTTTATTGTTACAAGTCTGTTTCTTACAATGTATCGCTAAATGTGTAATGAATAATTTTATAAATTGCTTAATAGTTATAACCTTTCAGTACAGAGGTTGATTTTATTTCACAATTCTGGATTTTGTATTCGGATCAAAAGGCATTTAACACTTATATCGTAACCACGTGTCTAAAGACCTTTCTTCGATATTTGCACATAAGGCAGTTTGATTATTCCTATTTTCAATTTCCCACTGATTGGTATTTTTCTACATGAATCTAGGTTACATCTCTTTGCAGCATAGGAAAGGAATTTAATTGCTAAAATTTATTTTCCCCTTATTCGATGAAAAAATATCGTGCCTATTTTTTTGAAAACATTCTCGCTTTTCATATCTTTATAACACCTTTAGCTCGTATGGCAGTAGTTGAAAAACGGGCTTATAAAATATAATTTTATCAAAATTTACCACTTTTCCACCTTATACAGTTGCTAACCCACCTAATTACAGATCTACAAGAATGTGATTTATTTGTGATGAATGAAAACTTTTCGATATCATGTTTTAATACGTCATTGTTATGTATTGCAGTTATTAGATTTTAATAATTGTTAAGTTTACAATGAACTTAATGAATAATAAATAAAATTGAATATTGAAAATAAGTTTTTTTAAACACTGGAAATACTGAATAATCGAACTAAGCTTAAATATTAGAAAAATATTTTTGTCACATAAATAATGAACGCCCCTTGTTTAAAAAAATGGGTTCTATATCCTTATCATATCAAAAATAAACTTTTTATATCTCGACTAATTCCATCACCTATGAAAAATAAGACATATTTTTGTAAGGTAATGATCAAATAACTTCAAATTTCTACAAGTTTTCTAGAGCAGAAGAATTATTTACTGTTTATTGGGCAGATCGAAATAAATTCACAAAAGGACGGATTATATTTTCAATGTAATCAATATTCCATGTTTTACCATGGTGTAATTTATAAACTTGAAGTTGATAAAATATGTTTGAACTGAACTTGAACTTAATGAATATTCTACACGGCTTTACCAGTCACTGAGCGCCGGCGGTTATTTCATCAAAGGACATCAGTTGTTGGAATCGAGGGTATATCGGTGGGAATATTCAGGATGATCAAAAAATAGATAAAGCTGTTTCTTTGTGTCTTATATAACTTACGCAATTTTTCCTACCTTCTGTTACATTTTTTATCACTATTCTGTCGTTAAGAATTGTAGACTGATTAAATCCTTCCCCAAGATAGCTCATTAACTATCTTAACACTGAGATACGTAGTTTTAATTGTCTAAACTGTATAAAAAGACTAATTGAATCTACAGAATTATCAAAGAAAAACTATATTTCTATGACAGAATTTATATGTCAAACTTCTACCAGCATATTTTCAAGTGAATAGTGGAATATTCACCTTAAGGCACCTATCCACACTACAGTATCGCGTGTATTTACAGCTCGGACCGCACGTGTAAGAGCCTCTTCAGCTGTACCGCATAGCCATCACTTACCTGGGAAGAGAAAAAAGGCATGAGATACTCGCCTAAAAATAAAAGAGATGAACATGAATATATTAATACCGCCCTGCTACAGATTGCTTTAATGGCCTCAGATAGCGTAAAAATGATTCTTATGTTCACAACAGACATGTGTAGATATTTAGTTGTCAATAGTGAATGTTATTTACACAGAAGTTAAACTAATTCTTTGAATTATTAGCTTCCTGATACAAAAATTGTTTTTTTGTAATCGTATGTGTAGTTTTATAGATTAGATGATGCCAACAAACAAAACAACTTTTCTGCTTAAGTAACTTATCTATATCCATATTTACTACAGATAAATTAGTATAACTAACAAGAATAAAGGAAAATAACATTAGTAGTTTCTTTTTTTAATACACTAATATCATAGTGAAATATTGTTTATTTATATAATGACTATAATAGATCCATAAATTATATAATGGCAAGTATACGAGAGAAAATAAACTGTATTTCATGCGTTTCTTTGATTACTGCCACTCCAACATAAACTTTATGCTGATAGTATATTTATCACGTTGTTTGTAATCACTTGGTCGACATTAGATCTGCGCAATATAAACTTGTGGTTTATGATTCTACCCACGGATAAAATACAACACAATAGAGTACAGGATCTGTAGTAAATTTTATCGTTATAAACCTATAACTACATAAAAGCGGAAAAGCGAAGACCTTTAATAAGCCAGCTCAGTTTTAGAATTAAGTAGTAGCACTAGATTACGTTCGTAAAACTTGCTCAGCTCGCTTATTCCTCAACGTAATACCGCCTCCTCTTAATACCCTTTCACCGTCTTTGCTATCAAGTTGTGGAATAAATTATACCCAACAAGAGAGCAACGTCAATGTGCGCAGTTGCAATTCCATACAAGTATCCTCTCCTATCCCTTCTTTTCATAGCTTGTATATCTCCTTCATCCTTGGTCTTTTATAGTCGTATACATTTTTGCATTATCTCTATACATACAGTCTCATGTTAGGTTCCTTTGATTATTTTTTGCAACATATTTCATGAGGTCTGGAAAACTTTCGGATATTTATTTTATACTTGCTTATTAGATATAAAATTACCATTTGAAAATTTTCTTTACTTATATATTAACATGGAAAATACTTCATTGAAAAAAATTGCGATATTGACAAATATTTTGCGAAATTTTAAATTAATATTTTAAATGACGATCCAAGGATTTTTTGTTGCTTTATAACATTAGATTCAAACCATTTAGGTAAATAAGGCATATATAAGAAAATGTACTATTAGAAAATTAAAGAGAGCAGAAAATCATTTAGAAAGACCTAATTTCATGAGAATGCAGGAAGTAAATTTATATTTGTGGTAAATTACTGCAACTGGAATTGTGGTGAACTTGTGGTAAATTACCCAAAGGTATGATCACAAAATCGAACGATATGTAAGATTATAACTCGTCAGATAAATAAATTGATGGATAGATAATCGTTTTGCTTATACAAAATAATATGAGAACATTCATTATCGACATAGTGACTGATATTTTAAATCTATTGGCAAGTTGCATACTTGTTATTGCCATGCACAAGTTTCAATGGCTCAAAATTGAATGGAAATAAATTCAGACACGGCTGTGGTGCTGCAGGCATGCTTTGTTTAGTATTGTGACGCCCGCGTTTGCAATCGAAATGGGTTCAGTAACAATTCGTTGAAGAGTTGGAAGCCGTGATCGAGTTGCAACCAAATTAATGTGAGCTTGCCTTATTGTAAAAATTTATATTATAGTGCGCATTGAATACTAGTAGGGCTGTACTATTTCTAATGTAGAGTTTTCAAGTATATTCGTCAAAACAATACTGCAATTCTGTGAATTATTACTCACCAACCATAAATGCTCGATAAAAGAAACGATACCGTTAAAACATTGGATTTAAAAATCAATTTTTTTCAATTACAGAATTGTTCATATTTACAAAATAAACTAAAGACTCCTTAAATTATTTAATTCTACGGATGTTGGAAATAATATGGTTCGAGATATTATGTAGAGATTTCAACTATATTAGATATTTACACGTAATAGACCGATCGCTAATTGAAACTCTAGCATTAATTTTTCATAAAGTTAGGGTAAACTTTATGAACAATTAATGCTAGAGTTTCAGAATTTTGATAGAAACCTCTTACTTTGATCTCCTGTTTGATCTTTCAGTAATCACAGAAATAATCTATATATTAATTGTTTAGACCTAAAAAATCAATAAGTTATATTACCCATTGGAAAAAAAAATTAAACTATGACTGAAAGATAGAAGTTTGAAAGTGAGTAACACATAATTCATTACGTGAATACTTATTTTCTTTCATTGTTTATTTGTAATTATTTGCACTGCAAAGTAAGCGTTTATGTGATTTATTATCAACTAGCGCACCTATCTCGAGTTTTGACAATAGGACTAATTATAACTGAAATTATTTTATTGGAAAGGAGAGATCTTCCTCTAAAAATTATAACACCTTTCTGTATTTTTAAATATTTATTAACATCTAAATTTATTTTGAAAATGAACATATACCTCTGTCCGCTCTGGTCTGTACGTATGAGGGTAAGCTGCAATTCTTGACCTATTGTGTTGACTCCTTTTACTATCAATTCGTCAATTAACTAAATGGAAACATTTTCATTTTCACAATGACTTGTGAAATGATTGAACTTTCATGAACAGTTTTTTTATGAAAACTTTTTTCTTGCTGAACGACTGTCCTCGGCTTCCTTCTTCTGCGAATTTTCTCACGGCTCTTTATAACTTTACCCATTAGCTCAATGTTAATTTCTTGGTGATTATGAAGATATCTCATTTATCGAAATCCAATTATCCATTCCGGCTCTAGAGAGTAATAGCTTATTACGTCTGTTTATTTAAGTAAATACATACATAAGCCGATAAATACCATACCTTTTTGGTGTACCGCTGTCCGATAAAAATTTAGAACGTCTATTTCATATTACGAATAATTACATTTATTATTAAGATACCAAGTTAATCTTTTTTGATAATTATATTATCATAATGCCTCAGAATTTCTATAACAAGTTTGTTTACACTGGTAATTAGGAGACTGCAAATGGGCTGCAATTAATTTTATCGTTTGATATTCGTCTTATCATTATATTATACTTTTCAAACTTCATAATCTCCATAACATTGCTCTTTAGCCAATTGTTAATATTTTTGGTATTTATGGCATATAATTAAATAAAAACGTTGTTATAAGGGTTTGTCGAATAAAATATTTTCCTGACAAATATACTCGTCTGATATTTAAATAGACAATAAATTAACAGAAATGGAACTTAGATTTTGTTCTAATTATAATTATTTCAATTTCTGGTCAAAAGTATTTAATATTACAAGAAAGAAAAAGGACACATATTCTAATACAATATAGAAGATTCTTAAATTTCAAGGAACATGATACCTTTCACCGACCAATAAAAGAAAAAAGACAATCGTTTCCAGTTCCATTGGCATTTCGTAAAATATCGATCTGTACATAGATCGATGTGTTATAAATTCTTATGGAGTGCTCATACGTTGCCTGTAAGGTCTATGGTAACTGAAAAAGGATCATAATACCCCTATAATCAGATCTGCTATTGCGATTCATTTTCTGTATATTTATTCAAATAAAATATTGCAATATATTTTTCACAATCCATATTAATTTATCTAAAATAACATTTTAAACCCAGTCGTCAAAAATTTTAATCTGCCTGGTTTCTGTGTATTTATATTTTTTTTCATAATTCCAAAAATGATGATATTGGATTACCTAATATTTATTTCAAAGTTTTTGGGATTTTTCCGGATTTTTACATATTTCTGTTTGGAAATGGAGATGATTTGAGTTTTTATGCGTCATTTGGTCTAATTTTAGCTTTTAAAATGATCGTAGATGCTGTTAAGATTATACAATTTTTTCCAAAATGACATCAGCGGTTATGAATAAAGAATTTTAAAATAACATATTTTAGAAATATATTTTCATCTAATAAGCTAAAATTGTTTCACTGGTTAAAGACATTCAATTTTAAATATGAATTTTAGAAAATAAAGTTTTGGCCACCAACATTCATGTAAATATTGACAATTTAGTTTAGTATTAGATGTATAAACAATTTTGAAAATAATTTCTTTAATTCTTTCTAATCCTTGTCATTGGATGTCAAAGAAAAAATAATTGGTCACTAAAATTGAAGCAAATTTTTGTAATTTTTTTTTAACTATTTTATCAGAAAATAATATTGAAAGTAATTTCTGTTAATTGACAATACCACAACAAATAAAATTTTAACTTTTTAGTTAGAACCTAAATTAATTATTTTTCATATCATTTCCCTCTTTGAAATCATTCCACAATTATATTTCCCAAATTTGTTTTTATTTGAGAGAGACAATTTTGTTTTTAAATATAACATAACAGTCCTTCGTTTTTGCTGAGCAATACACCAGTCAGATATATGGTGTTTTTAAAATTGTGCTATTATCTGAACTAAAAAAATTCTAATATATACATTTCACAAGAATTCTTTATACGTGGCTATATTTTGAAGAACTTTGTAATGTAACCAAGAACTTTAACGTTTCGATTTGACAAGCTGTATGAAACAGCTTGAGAAACAGGTGAATGTCATTTTTCTCGTTTCAGATAGGGATTTAAATTAATGTGGAATAAATCATATTGAATCTATCTTCCCCACTTTAAATAAACCAAATACGGTTTGTATAGATTTAAAGTAAGAGTGAAATTGTTTACGCCCTCCATCGAATTGAGTATAATTGAAATAGCTTATCAAAATGAAATTCAGGCCTTTTTATTTTTATTTTAATTTTTGGGTCTTTTTTTTAGTGATAATTTGAAAAAATTGATGAGAAATTGCAATTATATTTTTCTTACGGTAAATTTGTATCAGACACCTAGAAGTAGAACTATATTTTATGCATATTTTGGTAGACACAGCCAGTTTTTTTTTGGATGAACATATTATGATAATATTCCACTAAAATTTGATACGGATCTTCAATTTCAGAATATCTAAACTATTTATAAGTATGAACTATTTTGGTTTCGTTTAGGTACAAGGGTTAAATTTGATATTTACACAAAAATGAATAAAATGTTTAAACAAATATTTTTACATTAATAAATAAATTTAATATTTAATCTTCATACGTTAGTTATTTTTATAAATTTATTAGACAAAAGAGTGACCATAATATTATATCGCACGCGTTTTGTCTATAATGTCATTCTGTATTTCCCACAAGTATGAATCTATTGATGTTTCGTTCAATGATTTGGAAAAGTGCGAAAGTTTCTACTCTACCATCGCATTGAGAAAAAAAACTTTATAGTTGAATTTGAATGATACAATTTCTATGTTCTAATATTTCATCGACCGTTTACTTCTGGAAAACCGAAAAAAAAACAATTTATGCAATTCTTTAACTATAATATTTTGAAGAAACATAATCTCAGTGACAACACGGAACTAGCCCAACCTAGTAATAATATATTTTGGTGAACACTCTTCACTTTAACAAAGACCCAACACTTTTATCTCCATACACACATAACTGCATATAAATTATCTATCCGCGCCGCCCAGCGAGTCCAGCATCCCGCGATCACGCGCCGCATTAGCCTTGCTAATGTGCGGGGGGCGTGGCGTCGCCAGCTATGCGGTCGCGGTGTCGGACGTACATTACATTGCTGCCGTCATTGTGATACTCGCGACGGTAATTAGAGAACATTACATTTAAATAAAAGTAAGTTTAGCTTATAGTATTGAAAATTATATGTTGGATTTAATAATGACCGAATCATAGGAGAAAACGTCATGCTTACACGTGACTTGGATTTGACTTGTTGAATATACTCGTATATGGCATTCGCCAAATATATGCCTCAAAAATGTTTCTTAATTTTGATAAATTTGTTGAAATGCTTATTTCTAAAGTAAAACTACTTCACTAATACTTTTATAATTTGTACTTGAGTTTTACTTCATTTAATTATAATTGTCATTTTCTATCTCATTTGAGATTTTGTTAGTCGTTTGTTGAGGGAGAAGGAGCTTTTTTTCTGAAATTGTTTTAAGATTCCGCGCCTTGAATGAAAACAGGACCCCTACAAGACCATATCAACCCGTATCTTCTGTCACAACTGATTTTATCAGAAACAGTTTAAGGCAGAATCTTAAAATTTGACATAGTACTGGATTATATTTTCACAAGGAATTTAATGAATTTCTACAAAATTAACGGCAAATATATTAAAGATTATATTTTGTTTTAAAAGGTGTTGGTTGACCTGTGAATATCAAAATAAGCTATTCTTTTGTGTGCACTAATCGTTTTGGTATATGACGTTTATTTAAGCTCAACATTCTATGATGTTTTCAACATGTATTTTAATTTAAAATGGTCATTTATTCAGGAATACATTGCAATTTTAGTGTGTGGTATTATACGCTTCCAGTGCCTTCAATCAGTGCCGCCAAATCATAGACATGCTTCAGCAACCTCATTTCGTTCTTTTCCCCGTATTTAGTGATCTCCTATTTGAAAGACAGATCATTAGTGTACATAGTATGAGGTGTTGAACACGTTTCTTATAGTTTTACTATGGAATCTGTTGAATACCTTTATATTACTATATATGGCATAGACCATGTTAAGCTGCACATTTCACAAATTTTTTTTCGAATTCTATGTGTGAGTTAGTGGAATTAAATGGGAAGATTACAGGAAAACTACAGCAAATATCTTAGTTTGAATATCAGATCGTCAATTCATTGAAAAGTAGTTCACCGAAACTTATTAGTATTGAAATTTATTCAATGATAATAAGCTTCGGATGACTCTAATATCTGCGACCATTGTTAGGTTTTACTTCAAAAATTTCTTGTCATGGAATTATCGTACAATGTTAGTGGCGCAACGTTACGAAATAAATACAAAATGCTAATTTGAACTTTCTAAAAATATTATAATGTATTTATTTACTAACTTATGAATATCTAGATATAGCAGTTAACAGATACTTTTAATATTATTGTTCCTATCTCATATTTTATTCCTGATATCGGAGTTCTGGCCACATTACAGAATGTATACCAAATACTGGTTTAGATTTTTTTTTTAAATTGTCGTATGCGCTACCTATTTAATAGCTTATGAATATTGTTCCCCTCTCATATTTTTATTATTGTCTACGCAGTTCTCGCAACCTTACGGAATTGCCACTAAATATTTGTTTCATTTTCTTGAAGACATCATATACGCCACTTATTTACTAACTTATGAATAACTGGATATTACGTCAATGGATACTTTTAGTATTATAATTTTCTTTAAATATTTGTATAGCGAAGTTCTTGCGACGTTACGGAATAAACACCAAATAATTGTTTAAATTTTCTTGAACGAACGTCATATATTAATTATTCTTTAATTAAAATTATCTAAGTGATTTACTTTCTTTTATCCTTTTACAACAATGCTTTTACGATATTTCTATTAATCACTAACATGTAACTTGTAATAAACAATGTTTTTTTATTATCATAAAGGTTGTTTGTCATTTATTCTTTAAAACGAAATTTAAATTTGCAATGGAAGTTGCATTTTTGCAACAAACCTTTTATTATATTTTTTCTATCTCAAGTTACCGATTATTTTACCAGTAAATGCATAAAGCATATGTATGAATGTTAATTGTTAATAATGATACATATAATGCGAATAACATTTAAGAAAGTAAAATGTGCCAAAACGACTATATTAAAAGTGGATGTGTTGGAGAACATGCATTGACAGAAAAAATATTTTTGATATCCACTTTCTTTATATATTAAATCGCAGACTTCCTTTCCAGCATGTTGAAAGGAAGTCTATAACTTTGTTATAAAAACCATGTTGGCGATAACTTTGTTTCAATTAAGAAATTAATAAATTCAGTTATTTTTTATTATACTACTATGGAAAACTCCGACCATTGACAATTATTTTTATAGAATTGTACCAATTTTTATAAATCAGGTTATCTGTTTGTTTACGGTTAACCAACTTAATAGATTTGTTTTCCTATGTAGGATGGCATTATGGAAACGAATCTCAACTTTTAGTTGTTTAAGACCATTAAACTTGTATTTAAGTGCAATTAATTTGTAAATTCTTTTACTTAGCGGTTGATTACTTCCTGAAAATTTAATCAAAATTTAACATTAATTTAAGTTTTTATCGAAAATTTGTTTTATTTGACATCCATTTTATTATATTTGGTGGCTAAATGAATGGATAATGAATAATTCCTTGCAATTAAATACTGATTTTCCATTTTATTATATTTGGTAACTAAATGAATTGCTAATGAATAACTCCTTGCAATTAAATATTGTTATTTTTGCCCAGTCAATAGCTTATATATCTTGTATGTTTTGTTGTTTAAATATTTTGATAAAAATAGTAAAAAAGATCCTGATTGTGAAAAATATTATATATTTGAAATACCATTCTAAGTACCTATGAACATATAATTGCAAAATCAGAATGATTTTATAAGTAACTCTTAACATGTAATAAAAATCTGTATGATTTCGTAAGTACCTAGGAACATGCAGTTGCAAAATCTAAATGATTTTGTAATTCTTTGCAAAATCTGTATGACTTTGTAAGTACCGGTAAACGTGAAATTACAAAATCTGAATTATTTTGTAATTACCACTGAACAAATATATATAGCACCTTTTGTAATATAAATTAAGTTAGAATTCGAAAGCGGCGAGGAAACAGGAAAAATTACTTGCAATAATTTTCATCCTGTACTTAATGAAGCCTCTGTTTCGTCGTGCAATGCGTTATTCGCTTTATTAATATCATGTAAGTCAGCGTGTAGTGAATGTGACAAGATGTTACGTCATATACGAAATCAACTCGGTATATTACCATGTATATTTGCGTATGTCACTCAACCGTGTCGCTATATTAAATGTGCTTTCAAATATATGATATGAAATGAAATTTGAGTAATATTTCTTCCGTCGTTTAGACATCTTGACTTCGATGGATTTATCAATAACAAACATTTGAATTTTTTTTCTCTCCGGAACAAGCAAAATTTCTTGGACACAATTTGGGTTAGCATGTGTTTCATAGAAATGGTGTTTAAAATTTTCCATATTAAGACTAAAATTTATAGTTACATCGTGAAAAATACAATTTAAAACTACATAGTTTGACTTTAAATTATTTTATTATCATTTTCATGAAATATTTTTTATTGACCATCTTATATAATAATAAAAATGTAGAAACCTACCGTGATAATCATTTCTGTTTAAAAGTTTTTATAATACATTTTCTCACAACCTTCATTAGATCTAATATGTACATGTTGAATGTACTTCAAAACTATCGTAAACCCTTTGTCTATCATGCAGTTAAAACAATCATAAACATATAAACGTTCTACAGTCGGAAGCGCTGCTTCATAAGAGATTGAGTTTACTTTAAATATTAATATCACTTATTAAAAAGTTTTGCTTGTCATTTTTTTTCAAGTTTTGGAATTAAGCAAAAAGGTACATTGCACACCCAGCGGGTGTGTGATTTATTATCAACCGGTATGTCAGTTTCGAGTTTTGAGGATTTTTAGAAACCTTTTCGTAAAAAGGTTCTTCAATCTTTTTACGAAGATGATTCTAAAAATATGAAGGAAATATTCTTCTAAAAATGATACCATTTTTTAATTTTTTGAAAAATGTATTAAGAAACAATACAACGCAAAGATACACATAGAATGTCGTCAATTTATATTCCCCCACATCCATACAAACGGAATACGAGATCGTAACCGTTTATGAAGATATAAATAACTCTACCGGCAAAACACCATCAATTCATTTTGTTATTGTTATGGGCGACATCAACATAAAAGTGCAATTACAACAAAACAACGAAATGAAGATAAGGCCGTAAGGGTTTGATATAAAAAAAAACATAGGTGGGAAACACTGGTCAGTTCCTTAGAAAAACTGGGACCGTTTTTAACGAACTCGTTCTTCAAGAAAAAATTGCAGGGGAAGTGCAGCTGTTGGAACTTCGATAACGTAACTAAGAACGAAACTGATTTCGTAATGGTAAACCGAAAACACGTATTTAAAGACGTCTCAATGATTAACAGGATCAAAATCGGCAGCAAACACCAGTTAATACGAGGCGTAATATACATATTCGCTTGATTAAATATTGTGCCCAACAGACCCTACACCAATCCAAAGATTGGACAATTATACAGAAAACTGTATTATTCGCCCGCTACATCCTCCAGTTATATATATATATATATATATATATATATGTATGTATATATATATATATATATACATATATATATATATATATATATATATATATATATATATTATAAAGTAAGTTATATAGTATGTTGAAGTAAAGTGTTTGTGTAAAGTTAATGTAAATAAATTGAAATGCCTAAATATTACTCCTTTCATATATTATTACTGAAAGTATCACAAGTGATAAATATTAGGTATTACATACTTTCGAATTGCCAAGTATATCAAATTATGGCTATTTTTTAATTCCATTTGTATCTTTAATTACTGTATACTTTACAAAATGAACATATAATATAACAATGGGTAGAACAATGTTTTTTGAAATAGCAAAGAAATAAGAGAAAAACCCACTACAGACATTTTCATGGATTTTTCGTTAACTTTTAATATACAGGTTGTCCAGTAACAGATTTCAATGTTTGAAAAATTGTAAAAGAAAACTACACCTCTAATTCAAAGTAGATTCATTTTAACTTTATAACAACAAATGCGGATTTAATTTTTTAAAAAACCACGTTTTCCAAATGGCGGCCATCGAGTATGACACACTCTTCGAGTCTAGCACGCATGTTTTCAAAAACGCGTTTGCAGAGCGACTGGGGTATCCTACTGACTTCGGCTCGAATATTTTCTTTATGTTGTGTCACAGTGCTCGGATTTGTTTTGTAAACAACGGATTTTAAGTATCACCATAAGAAAAAATCACATGGGCTTAAATCGGGTGACCTAGGTGGCCACGGTACGGTACCGTTTGAATACAATTTGAATTTTATAAGGATGGAACTTGAGCTTTTTTCGTATTATTACCTGTAAAGTTGATTTCGGAATTCCCAATATCGATGAACGTGTACGCAGTGATAAACGGGTATTTTCAACGACAGAAACCATAACACGCTCAACATATTCATCCGTGGCTACCAATGGTGTAGGTCCTGGCCTGGGCCTATTTAATGTTGATCCTTTAGCTCTGAACCTTGCTACCCATGACTGAATGAGGTTGATCGATGATCCATCACGTAATCGATGAATACTGTAACGATTATTAAATCGACGGCATGCTACAGACAGCGAAGATCCACTCGAAATGTACGCCTCAACGGCAAAAGCGCGGTGCTCTCCACTCCACTGTTCTATGGCTACTAAAACATCCGCACTGCTTGCGCTTCTAACGACGCCACCCGCGCCCCTCTAATGTGTTGCGTTCAGGAACTATGTTTGTTCAAGCTATGAAATCTGCCACTGGACAACCTGTATTTGTATGTTGCGAGTTAAAGTTTCACTTCTGAATACTGAGTATTAGCATTGTTAATTAAAAACTATGCCAACATATACGATTACTTTCACATTAGGGAAGCGGACACTATTTAGCGATTGTACCTTACCAAGAAATTTGGAGACGAGCATTCGTATGGAAGGGTTCATACGAATAACTGACATAAAATTTCTTGGCTAATATTCCGTCATGTGTCAGATATTTCTAGTGAGCTTGAAGTTTGGTCTCTCTAAAAGAAGTAAATTCCTAAGTTATAAAATTTCGTTTTTAAATACATAGCGCTTTTTCCTGTATGAATTTAAAATAATTTTTTTTATTGTTAGTAAATCTGTTCTACAGGACGATTAAATTGTTTTATGTAGTTTAAATAGTTTTGGGAATAAAAATTTGATTATAATTTATTTTTGTTTTCATACGTAATAGTTCAACAGAACTAAACTAAAATTGTTGATTTAAGTACTGAGTTTAAGGAAATCTTTTAAAATTTTGAAGCACGTTTAAATTCTTGAAATATTAACAACTTTAAAATTTAATAATCTACTTTTAACGTTAAGATATCTTCATGTGTTGATAAATAAATTTCCTTCGAACAAGTGCATTTAGAAATATAGCCACATGAAATTACTATTTTTATTATTTTAAATAACAATCGTCATTTTAGGTTTAAGAAACCAAATAATTTCCCATTTTACTCCCTTCTACTTATTTAGTTTAGTAAAATACTAGAGGATTTCATATTTAAATAAATGTCTATTTTTAAAAGAAATTTTATTGTGGCGGCGACAAACCGATAATTTATTAGCTTTTTTCTCTTGTAATATAATTATAAGGAAATTTAAGCGTTTTTAAAATTTATTTTCGTCGCCAGAAAATATAATAAAATATATAGCAGAACTTACCTCTAATTTGTTCACCGGTGTACACTCAATAATTGCCGATATGGTGTGACGAAACAAATGTACGGAACCTATTTACCTTCAATTCAAATGACGAAACAGACTCGATCATAAATCAAACCTCAAGCAGCAAGAACTTTTTCCCATCCTTATCCTACTCAACGCAAAGTATTTTAATGAACTAAATTTTTCCCTCGAAGAACCTCTTTGCGACTTTCGTCGGCCGGATATTGCCACAAATAATTTCAATCAAAATTAGTTATATTTGGCCATCAGCGCCATCATAGCCCGCGGCTTGCAAACATTTCGACAACAAATTATATAGTATAAAACATTATGTCATTACTTACATACTCCGTCCGGAAGCGATGCAAAAAATACATTCACAAGAATATAAATAGCGACAATTTATAAGAGATCGGTATTATGCGAGATAGACTGGAAAGCAAAGAAAATAGACGAGAAAGGTAAAATACGCTTAATCACGATGGGAAAACATAAGTAAGGAGCCGACGGTTTCCTTCGAATTCGGGCGGCGAGCTGAAGACGCTGTGAAAGAATAAGATGAAACGGAATGCTGCGTAGATATGTTGCCGTTCTCGCGCGTCAACATAGCATGTTTTACTAATATTTTTTACTTTTCATTTATACTGAAAGGGGGTGTTTCAACGACACACTATTACGGTACAAATTGTTTGAATCTCATTATAATATAAGTAATGCGTCAAAAACCAAAACCGACCAACTGCGAGACTGACCTACCCATCAAAGATTCAGTACCATGTCTGACATGAATTTACTCTGTTTATCACAAGTCATCACTAATGGACTTTCCAGAAAAATAAATATTTTATAAAACCAGATATAGAATATATTTGGCCTTAATTTTGTAGAAAGTCATTATTCACAATTAAATGAAACTACGTGATGTAGTATTTTTTCTACTTTCTTTGATTTCTTTACGAAGACCTAGGTTTCGTTGTATTACAACATCTTCAGGTGTGATATTAGCAAAGATTCGTGGGTTGTTCAAGTTGTTCCACTGGTCTTGCCGTTCACATGACTGTGTGTAAGATTACACTTTATGCACCTTTTGTTGAACAAAATGCTTTGTATCGTCTTCCGAAATTTAATTCGGAGTCAGGTACAATATCGCGAATCTAGCCAAAACGGCTATTTTCAAATATTTAATATATTTGGAGTTAATTTTGTAGAAATTCATTATTCACAATTAAATGAAACTACGTGATGTAGAATTATTTCTACTTTCTTCGATTTCTTTACCACGACCTACGTTTCGTTGTATTACAACATCATCAGGTGGAATATCAGCAAAGATCTCTTCAAGATCAAATCTTTGCTAATATCCCACATGAAGATGTTGTAATACAACGAAACTTAGGTCGTGGTAAAGAAATCAAAGAAAGTAGAAATAATACTACATCACATAGTTTCATTTAATTGTGAATACCAGATATAATTAAAAAAGAAGACGTATGCATGCCACGGGTAAATATTTTTTTTAATAGTTTTCTGTACATCTCTGGAGAAATACTATGTAAAATTATGAAAATAATATTTAATAAGCTTTCCAAACGTTATTATAAACTATATGTGAAAATTAAAAATAAATTATGGCTTAATCTAATCCGTAAAATTTCGATATATTTTTGTAAATTTTCGAGTGTTAGCTGACCAAATAAGTACGAGGTAATATGTTTTATCACTCTGCCAAATTTCAGGTATCTACGTCAAACGGTTTTTGTCGTGTGTGTATCTTGTTCAGGTATCTACGTCAAATGGTTCAGTCACTAAATTAACGGAGGCAGGATTATTTTTTCAATTTAATTCTATTTTTCGTTTCCACTATTTCTCATCTCAAAAGCTATTGTTCAATACAAAAGATTCAGATCAAATAATTGCGGCATTAATTATGGTATGAGCCATAGTCATAATGTTTCATAATTTGACTTTCCTCATCACAAGAGCCAATACTGCAAAATATTTAATTTTTTGCTAACTTGAAGTAATTTTTTTCGAAGTAAGTAATAGTAGCAACTATAAACTGCTGTAACAATACCCAATCTGTCTTGTAATGGAATCTGAGCAACAAGTTTAATTTTGAACTAGATGAGTTAGTAAATAATTTATTTTTACTTTCGCACCTCGATTACTTATGAGTATGCATCAGCATGTTCTAGTTTCAAGCATGCTTTCAATGTTTTGAATCTCAGTTGGGTTAAGTAGAACTGCCTCTTATTTTACCATCCATCAGTATTACTGTCACAGCATTTAGCTTAACTGTAGTATTCATACAGTACTCTTGAGAATTCTATGATCTCAACTGTACTAAGCTTTGTTCAACACTCTCCTTCATAATAAATTGAAAACGAACACAATAATTCAGATATTATTAAAAATTTTATTTGGTTACATACACAAAGATAGACAAATTTCCTATTATTGATGGGTTGGGTTGTCAAACCCATCAATAATAGGAAATTTGTCTATCTTTGCCCCATGTATTTAGAGTCCATCAGTGACATGACTTATATCTATTTTTGCCCCAAATTTTTATAAGAAGGGCTAAAAATTAGACTATTTTATATTTTACACACATGTTTCAACATCTGAAAGTAATCCCGATATTTCATACATTAAATTTACATCCCGTGGTATTGGAAACCGTGACGCATTTCGACTTACTCGTTATTTTTTATCATTGTAATCGTTATTTTCTTAAACACTTATTAGTTTTGTGTCAACCTGATGAACATACTAAACTCAAGCTGACGAGCTGTGAGTGAAATTAGATTTTCATTTAAAAAAAATAAAAAAATCCTAAATAATTTAATCTAATAAAATATCAATGGAATTCAATACAAGAATAATGGTTCAGACATACGAAATTTGCAAACATAGCGTATGTATAGTTTTTTCAATTAAAAACGTTTAATTATTTAGCCGACTTTATAAATAGATACAGACACTAGATGGCGCTATTTTTATTTAGCCTACGTACAGATATTTTTTCGTACTTTCAATAAAGTAATTGCACTATTGCATTATTTTCTATTTATATAGGTACATCGTTTTAGATAGATAGGGCTGCCATTTCCATGTATTTTAATGAATATAATAGTTTAATTTATAAATAAATTAATAATATATTAATTTTTAAATTTCGTCCAATTGTTTAATATCTTTTTCTTCTTAGCATATTTTCATGCTTAGTTATTCTATGCATAATAAAAATGGATAACAATTTGACTCGATAAAAATTATTCTGTATTCAGTTGATCAGAAGTTATTTATTTCTTTTTTGGATAGACAAATCCTTTATTTATTTTAAAAATGAGAATAAACAGGCGATAGAATCTTAAGAAATAAATATATGTAAATGTATTAATTATTAACAAGCCCCACATGTTTTCTGTTCATTACTTAACTGTTTTTTATTAAAATATTGCTGCATTCTTATCTCAAACAAAATGTAAATTAACCAAACAGAAGACCAATTCCCTAAGACGAATACGATTCATAATGAAATCAAATATAGCGGGGCACCACAAAATCGACCCAGATTTAATTTCAAGCGATTAATGCTTAATTTTTATTACGGATATAAATCAAACGAGCTACACTTCGCATCAGTATCAAGGCAACCGCTCATAAAACAACCATTCGCCGCCTTAATTATGTAGTATATTTAAATTTTGCAGGAACGCACAGTAAATGAAATTAAACAGAATATGGAGGGTTAGAAGGCAGCTAACGAGAAAGAAAATCCCCCGGAATTAATTGTGCTCGGGCCGAGGCGTAAATTCAGTTACATGTCTACTGAAAACTTAATTCGTTGCCTTTAAAATTTGTAAAGATATTTGAATGAATCTACATCGGGAAACAGCGGCTGTCCTTACAGTTTTACCGTTTCGCGGAGGCAGCTGAAATATTGGTGTATTGAAATAAATTATTCTAGGAGGAAGAAAGAACCCCTAGCTGGGCGTGTACCCGCCTTTTATTGTGTGAAGTGCAAATACTGGAACGGGCTTCCTGGGTATTTTTGCATGTTCATGACTCGAACAAATATATAAATTATAAAAACGAAACCTTAAAGGCAAAAAGTTGAGAATAGTTTTATTTAAAATTGAGATTAAAAAGTTAAGTTTTTATAATTTTTTTTTAATCTTAGTTATATATTCGTATAAAACTTTTATAGTAAGCTTCGTATTGGTTAACTAATCATTTTTCTTTTTATTTCTCTCAATTTCTAGTATCTTAAAAGGAAATACATAACTTTTATAGTGACCTTTACAGCATCGACTCCTCTGTATGTCGGTCCTAGCCATTTTTCTCATAAAACGTTCGACGTAGAGACTTGAAAAATGGCATACTTATGAAGCGTACTAACGCACACATATCTCAATATCTAACAACCCAAGTTTTAATTTTTTTAAGTTGGCGTATAAATAGTATTTTATTCATAATCTTAGGTAGTCTGTTTTTCTAGATATACTGAGAACTATGCCGAAAAAATATGAGCCACGTCTCTTATTTCTGAAACTACGGATGTTACCATTTGTTGTCAATTATGAAAAAACTAAGTTTATAGAAGCTTAACCAAAATTGTGGGAAAGCCTTAATGATTTTCTTTATCACAGTTTTTGATATATTCACGGCAATATACTAAATGTTCTACCTATTAAATAACATTAGGTATTAATAAACATTTATTACGCTGCGAAGTCCGTATTAGTGATAATTTATGACGAATCAAATCTTTTTACCACATATGAGTTACGAAACTCTTGATGTTTGAGCCAGACTAATACTTGCCTGGTATTATTTATTTAAATTAATAATTCATATAATACTTTTACAGTACGCTTCGTATTAAGTATTGAATTATTTTTTATTTAACTTTTCACTGCTTGAAATCTCTTTTGAAGATTTTCATTTTATTGCAGATTTTTTGTTGTTTATACTGAATGACTAACGCAGCGAAGCGAAACTTATTGTGAATCCTCACACAGTTTTGAAGATGAAGTCATGGTATTGTTGTAAATGCTGGAGAGTATATTTTCAACTTTGATTTTACTTTATTATTAAGACCGGCGTGAAGATACCAAAATTGGGTTTTATATGGACAATTCGTGGATTAAAAATATGCAAGTCGCAAAACAAACTTTTAATTATTTTTAGCCATACTAAATTAGTACATATGTATATATACACATACACATACTCACACGCATATATATATATATATAACCTAATTAATAGCAGTCGTTTGGAATATCTCCATCATCTACTGAATCACACATACATAATACATTCAGCAACATATGTAGGCACTCAGACTGATGAACCCTACTAGAACAACGTTTCTATTCAAAGTAATAATAGAACTTATCCACTTTCCAAATCCACTTCAAGGTGCTTCGTTTAAACGTTAGAATCAACAACTGCTTGATATGAATGCACGAACAACTGGACAAAATTGGGATTCGTCTCAGTTACATTTTATGTAGAAGTTTCAAGAAATATCATGTAGAATAAAAAATCACTTTGAATAAATTTCTCAATCAATAATTGTAACAAATATGTGTGTGTGCGTGCTGTGTGGCTGTATGTGTATGTGTGTGTGTTTCTCTGTCTCTCTCTCTCTTTCTCTCTCTCTCTCTCTCTCTCTCTCTCTGTATGTGTGTGTGTGTTTGTGTATGTGTGTGCAAACGCCCAAATCCTAGGTCTAAATACAATTACACTACCTCTAATACGATGCACGTTTTGAAACAATCTGTTTATGGTTTATTTCAAAATGTCACGTTTAATTGTAAATAGGAATGAGGAAGCTTTCGATGGAAACTCTGTTAGAGAAGAGTAGTATAAATCTGTAACCCACTATTGCTCTTCAACAATACGACATGAAGACTAGATATTCGCTAATAAATTGTATCTTCAGGCATATGACTCCAAATGTAAGTTCGAAATAATATGTTCTAGTCTATCTCTAACTATCTACAATCTTTTTCTTGCTCTACTTTATTTTGACAAAGCTATGTTATTGAGGATAGTTGAACAAATATACAGCAATCGACATGTTTATTACATTGTTGGCTGGCTTTTCTTCTTGATTAAACTGGCTTTTCTTCACATAAAATACCCTTCTCCTTGAACAACAGCTTTCTCTTGTAATATAATGATATTATCATTTATTAAATCATCCAAGACCCAAAAATATTTTAAGGGTATACATAATATATGTGTTCTATTTTCTATATTTATTGAAGAGATGAAAAAGAATTTTCATTTTAAAATATTATTTAGATTGGTGCATTGATTTGCTAAAAATACTCAAAAATTACGATGGTAGATAAAGAATGTGAATTTTACTCTTCTCTTATATAGTTGCTAATAATTCGTTATAAGTATTTAATCCGTACTCACTTGATTAGGGGTTACTCCTCTCTCTAGGTAACGACGATTATATAATATATTATTAGTTACATATGTGTACAACTAGTTGTCCATCCCTACTTTACCCGGACAAAGAATTGTTATGTTCGCGTTGTTAGGTAATAATTATGTATATCAGCGATTTTGTTAAAACATTAAAACAGGCATTTCTCTCTGAGAGCATTTTGTGTGTGAGAGTCAAATACTAATTTTCATGTCACTAAATTTAATTGTTTCGGAATTCCCACATAACATTCATAATTTAACCACTCGTGTTTCCACGTATAGGCGATAAACTTTTTTCTCTTCGTATCGAGTACCTATGATGATTTTAAGTTTGTAGGCTTTATATATTTTTTTTATTATTTATTATAGGCTTTATATTCTTGATGTGTTAGTCAGTGACTGGTATTTGATTTCTGCGTATAAGTAGATATACAATGAACTTACACTTATTTTTTTATTTCTATACACTATTTTCATTACATACAATTAATTTAAATACATTAAATTTTTTTTTGTGTTTAATTTTAAATACACGATATGACTGCATAATTTTTTAATTTACTCATATAAATCTTTAGAAACCTTCATTCTCCAAGGCCCAAGTTTTAATTCATGTAACAAATATATTAATGGAGTTGTTTAGAAAAAGAACCTTGTAATTGAAAATAAGCCAGGCAGGTGTTAATTTCAAGGGAAAGTATAAATCGTGCCATTTTCATAGTTTTATGAAATTAATATGAAAAAGGTGAAATTAAATTATGTTAACTATCTTTCGAAATCATTTTAAAGTTGATATTTGTCTACTATTCATTTGATGTGGAATTATTTTATATATAATAGATCATAACTGATATGGACTTCTTAGCGCAATAAATATTTAATATTACGTGCATAATTTAATTATTAGGTATCTAGATTCATCGTTATAGGTCTCCTGTAACCTGTATTTATTTGTTTTTTTCATAATTTTAACTTCGGAAAACGGGAAGGGGGTTAATAAATATTTTGCACATTTTTTCCTATATCTCTGAAGATGTATAATGCAAAATTATGAGATTTCTTTCCAAATACTTAATTAGAAATTTCTATTGAAATATTATTGTTATAATTTTAAGATCTTTTAGACTAAATATTTCATAAGTACGCCAATTTTCAAGTTCCTTGGTCAAGCTACTTAAAAAAAAACAGAACGGTTGTGACGGATAGATGGACAAAAAGAACTAAAAATATTATAACATTTTTGCATATAATACGAGGCGCCCCGCGTCGTTGTCACATTTAAATTCAGCTATGGGTCAGGTACTCACATTACTTAATCTAGCTTAACAATTTTGGTATTTACAATTCAAAGGTTTGAATATGATGAAAGATAGAAAAATGATTGAACGACTGAGACAGGAAGATATTTTAGCACCGTAGAAGCGTAAGCTTAAACGACTAACTACCCATACTTAGGTTCCATTCTATTACGCACCGCAAAACAAAGCGCATAATTTTTTTCTACTCTGTCGTATCTACGTAACCTTGAACTACCTAAGTAATCTTATAATTACATTGTAGCTATATTGGGGTAGAGATATAAACAGAAAAGCTTATTTGCTTTGTTTGTTTGTTGGCGCTAATTTTTTGAAACACTTGTTTAATTTGAAAACGTCGTTTTATGTTTAAACACCCATATTTTCCAAAAAATTAAAGGTAGAACATTAATGGAAGATATAACTGACGTCAGGGGGCACTGCTTAAACAGACTGAAGGTAGGAAGGCATTTCCAACTTCGACGACCGAATCTATTTAAGAAAATAATGTTCTTCTCCCGATTAACTTTATGTTTCTTTGTTTGGATCAGGCAGCCTTCGACTCACCTCTAACCTACCAGGTTTTAAAATCCAATCCGTAAAAAATATGCAGTAGGAATTCTATACAATGAATCCACGCTTGTAAAGATAACAATCCGTATTTGCATTTATCTGATATACACTATTATTCATTACTTTCTTTAAGTCATTCACTCAGACAGTAACGTCCTACGTATTCACTTCATTGAGTAGATCTGTCGGACATTTGTAATGTGATCTTTTCATCGATTATTGTCATCAAGAAGACAACGCTGCTTGGCCAAGATCTTGAAAAGTAGTAAATATATATTTTTTTTATTCACAGGGCACCAATAGCCTTATAATAATATTAATATAATATATTAATAAATAAATAATATTAATATATTAATATACCTTCGGTAACAAGATGTTATGTAGAAAATAAGTGAGTGGCTTGGTGCAAAGAGCAAAAACTTAATTTACAATTGAAGAACAGGTCGCAAGCGGGGCGCAGCGGGATATCGCTTGTAGTGCATAAAACTTGCTGTATAATCAATATCATGTCGTAGTAATTAAAACATGTAGGTATCGGTTCATAAGAAAAAATGACTATAGTTTCCATATATATATATATATATATATATATATATATATATATATATATATATATATATATATGTATATATATATATACGTATATATATATATATACGTATGTATATGTGTATATATATATATATATATATATATATGTATATGTATATATATGTATATGTGTATATATGTATATGTGTATATATATATGTGTATATGTATATATATGTATATGTGTATATATATATATATATATATATGTATATATAATATATATATATATATATATACACATATACATATACATACATATATATATATATATATATATATATATATCTATATATATCTATATATATATATATATATATATATATATATATATATATATATATATATATATATATATATATATATATATATATTTATATATATATATATAGTTGTGCACTTTATTCATCGCTGTTCTTATCATTGGAATCGTCATCTTCCGCAGTTTCCATATTTTGTGGGGCTTCAAAATCTATAAAAAAAATTACAATTCATTTGTTTTAGTAAGTTGTTATGTATTTGATAAGAAATTTTTTTTTTCATTTAACAAATATTTACCTTGAAGAATAATATCCACAACTGATGATGGTAACTGGTCTCCCAAAAACCAAACAAGTTCATACTTGTTATTGTTGATAGTCCAACCACTAGTTTCTGGTGACAACGATGTTGGATATTTTAAATACGCCTTACTCCAAAGTTTGCTTACATAACGAACTTGTAATAAATGCTGCTGTAACTCAGCTTTACATGGAGGTAGGCTTGATGAGTCGAAATTTTTAATCTTTTTTTGAAAATTATCATATATTTTTTTATTACGGTAAGCAGTAGAAAATAATTGAAATTTTGCAAAATTAACATCGCTGCTATTCTGTCATACATCTGACAAACAAATTTTTCCAATGTGGTAAATGTCTTTTTTAGTAATTTTTTATCATTAACAACTAGATTTTGGAAAGCCAATTGATACTCTTCCGATTCTTTAAGTAATTTAAAAGGCCGGAGTTTGCCTTTACGAAAGAAAGCTGGCGTATAATCACACCCTGTCATTGCATGGAAGCCAGGTAGAGCTTTACATACATTCTTTCCCAGTATATTAATCAGGTCGATTATGTTTATATATCTTTGGTGATTACCAACACCGATGTTTAACCACAGTTTCAATGAAGCATTTAAATTGTCCATATTTGCTAGTAATATTATTAAAATGTCAGTGTCTGAGCATCTAATGACATCTAATGGCAAATATGAAAAACAATCCTCGAAACTGCTTCTTCATGTGCTTCGCACGACACGCACTAAAAATTGAAACCATTTGACAAATCGTTGTTAGAATCAATTGGTTTCTATTCCCATAGACAAAGAATCGATAGAAAAAACAATAATTAAAATCGGTCAAGAATTGTAACAAGTAGCCTGTCTTTATACATACAAATATAAAGACCAAAAGATGGAATACCGTTTTTCTAAGAGTAAATTTAAATCATAATAAATATGTTAAAATTTCAAAAATAATTCCCCTTTATAAAAAGTTGTATTATAATAGGTAGCTTGTAAAATTAGCAGGTTTATAATTATCTACATATTCAAAACTAGACGCTAGCTTGCAAGGTGATAGATAACAAAGGGCTTCGAATTGCACGTCCTGGTGTATGGATATGTAACCCGCAGGTGTGCAATTCAATAAAATTTGCAGCGATATTCGCACGTGACTTGTAAAATACTGTACATAATCTAGCTACATCTTCTAGAGTATCCTATCAGTCATTTACATCTATTACTTCTAATAGTTTTGCTTAAAAAAGGTGTTTAGAAAAATACACTTCTTCACGATTATATACTGCCGCAATACTATTGATTTTTTAATGATTCTTTGGTTGACTGAAAGATAATAATCTTCTCGCAGTAAGTTTATACTATGTATTATTGACGTAAAATAAAGTTTAAACGTCAAAAAAACCACATTCGGCACAATTTGAAGAGAAAAAAACAAAATTAAATAACAATTGTTATTCTCCCAGGATTGATAGCGAAGGAGAAAATAGTAAACAAAGGTTTTATTTAATTTTTCTATATTCTCTCAGCTGATAAAAGTAAAAAGAGGAAAAGGCAAACCCAATTATACTTTTACTTGAAAGAAGTAAACGAAGAACGTAATGCATTCCGATGCAAGCTCTACAACAAGGGATCAACTTCGTAAAGAATTTCGGAATGTCTGATTTAAATATTATTACACCCGCAATTAAGATAATTCTAGATGGCGCATATGCGCTACTACCATACAGCCACATGCGGTTTCATAAAACTTATAAAGTGATCAGCCAAAGCTTTTCGCGCGAATGAATTACGCAAATCTTCGTTAAATCAACTCACTTAGACAGTGGAGGTGAGTGGGGCACCGGTGTTGAATAATGTATACATCGACGTTATCAGATATGCCGCGATTAACGCACTGCGGTCTGGAGCGGTAATTACGTGTAAAGGTATCCAGCTTAGTCATTCAGCGTTACGGGATTAGTGTGAGCATATCATTAATATCACTTTGGTACGTTAAATTTGGCTTACACAAATTTATGCCAAGTAATATAAAAATAGAATAATTTAAAATCATAATTTTGTAATTTAAATATTGAAACCAGTCAGATTAGCGAAGGTTATTAACACTGGCATTATCTTAAAAAAAAAAGTAATACATTCGACATATTGTCGATAGTGATATTTCTGCTAATCATTTGCGAGCTGATGTTAGATTAAATATCATTGTTCGCGTGCAGTGCGCAGCAAGCAATCTGATAATACGTGTTGAATATCCTTTGACAAATGCAAAACGAATTCAAGCTTGCGAAACGATTTTTTCGCTACGGCACCTATGTGCACACTCACTCACTTCAATCTGATCCCCAAAACAACGAGCTAATCCAAATGATGCAGTATAGACCCGTTGACCATATATTCGTATTTAATAGAAGTAATTCATTGTACCTCATTCTTGAACATTTCTTTGTCTGTCCCCTTCGACCTTATTTCCGAAAACTAGAGAACAAAAAAAATAAGATTTTCAGAAGCCTACACTAAAATGTGAGGAACGAAAGTTATATATATATATATATTTATATATATATATATATATATATATAAATATATATATATATATATATATATATATATATATATAAATGTTCCCTCTATTTAATTAAACTAGATATTTTTAAATACTTATTGCACTAGGAAGTAAATATTAAAGACGACATGTAATACATAATTTGCCAAAATCACATTTTCCGCACTTCGTTTATTTTCTACTTAAATATTTTTACAACAATTTTATCAGTTTTAAGATTCAATAGAGCAAAAAATTTTAATTTCATATCATAGACGAATGCCTCACACTGCCTTACCGTTTTTATAATTTTAAATATATCAGAATGAAATTTTGGGTTGATTTAGAAAGGTCAACCCAAATGTGTAATTCATATCTGCAAAATTTTAGGTTGCTCCATAAAGATTTATAACAATTAATATTTAACGAAAATTTGTAAAAATTAACGTAACAAATTTATGTAAATATATTTGAAACTTACAAATAGTAAGTGCATATGATACGCTGTACACTATACATGGAATATAAATTTCTTTTTCGACTACTTAATTTACATAGAGGAAACACCGTTACCAAATTCCTATTATAGCTTTTGAGATATATTCAATATGTTTTATTATTATGTCAAATTACAAGTCTCTACGTCAAAAGGTTTCTGAAAAAAAACGACTGTGACAAAAGACAGAATATGAGTGATCATAGAAGGGTCCCACTTTTCCTTTTGAGAAGCCGTAAAAGTTATCTCTTTTTCAATTTATAATTGTTTTTACTTCCATATTAACATATTTGTGTTTATAAAGTACTTTAATGGAATTTAGATAGATACGAAAAAATACGACAGGTAAACAAGTTATTTAGGAAAAACTTGTAAATTTACGGAAAAGTGTCAGTTGAAAATATAGAATTTTCCGTTGAACTCATATAAATATATTTCGTAATACATGTTCATGTTTCCAAAAAAACTATTTTTTCTAAACTTTAGAACAACACAGACTTGCCGGTCTTATCGTCGCCGATGTGGCGCAACGTGACACAGGTCCTGAAAGGTATAATGTATGCATGACAGACAATGGGATTCTCTTGCGATTAGCTCACTGCGACGCGAGCGGTAATTATTTGTGTCTGGTAGAATAATTAAATATTATGAGCACTTACATATTTTCATTCATTTTATTAAGAGTACAACAAGAGACAATTAACATAATGTCGGTTTCAGTTAAGCTTCGTTATTGAAATTTCGTGGTAGTCGTGAAGACTACATGAGAAACGTTTCAAACGTTGAACTGTGAACTTACAGGGCCCTAATTATAATCATTCGATTTAAATATTTTAAGTACAGCAAGGTAATTTTGTTGAAAATGTGATGACTATGAAATCGCAAGGTAGCAGTTTTTATTGTGTAATCTCTCAAATGGCGACCTGTTCGCAATATTGTTTATAAACGCAATGTTTTACATAACCTATCATGGATCCTGTTATCATTCAGTGCATCATTCGATTTAAACTGCGAAACTTTTCCAAAAAAAATCTCCCACTTTTACATTGAGTGGCTTTTAGCTTCTTTGATAAGTATTTTTGAAGTTTTACTTCTTTAGGCGCGTTATGAAAAAATGATGAGAGTGAAATTTTATGAATGCAATAAAAAATACAGTACAAAGACAGTATGAAGTTGCTAACAAAGACTGTATGAAGTTGCTTATTAAATATATTTATATATATATTTAAGTACATATTTTATTCGACAGACGAGTGGTCCACCATTTTATTTTTCTATTCCATTGTAAATCAATCATCTGGAAACCATTTTTATATACACGTGTTTATATTAAATTGAAAGCTGAGTGTCCATTTAAATAATTCAATTTAATTATAAAATAAATATTTTTGTTGATTACTGTAAATATTAATATTAATAGTAATAATAATCTTATTTAAATTCATAATCATTATAATTCTAAATAAAAAGACCAAACTTTTTATTAACCTGTATGAAAAATAATAAAATTGAAGTGTGATAATTTGGAAACAGGCTGGATGATTGGCAGTGGAAAGCTAGCAGAAAAATAAAATTGTGGACCATCTGTCAAATAAATTTTCAATTTTAATTTCAAAAATTTATTGAATACATTTGTCGTTAATTTTGTAGAAATTCATTATTCACAATTAAATGAAACTACGTGATGTAGTATTATTTCTACTTTCTTTAATTTCTTTGCCACGACCTAGGTTTCGTTGTATTGCAACATCTTCAGGTGGGATATTAGCAAAGATTAACTCTTAGGAACAACCAACAGCATTTATATGTTTCAAGCACAATAGCGGCTCGTTTGATGGTTGATTACCGAATTTCTTCCTTCAGCCAGGTGGTGACGGCTTTTGCTGTTGCTCTCTGGGCTGCTCGAGTTGTTCCACTAATCTTTATGTTCACGTGACTGGGTGTAAGATTACACTTTATGCAATTGAAGGAAGAAATTCGGTAATCAACCATAAAACGAGCCGCTATTGTGTTTGAAACATATAAATGCTGTTGGTTGTTCCTAAGAGTTAATCCTTGCTAATATCCCACCTGAAGATTTTGTAATACAACGAAACCTAGGTCGTGGTAAAGAAATTAAAAAAAGTAGAAATAATACTACATCACGTAGTTTCATTTAATTGTTCAAAGATTTAATTACTTAATTGGGTTTAGATTTTACCTACCGTATTTATAATCATGCTCCAGTCCTTTTACTATTCCATTTTTATTAATTATTTGTAGGCTAAATAAAGTTATTCTTGTATAACGTCAAAGAAGTATAACTTATAACGCGCGTACATATGATTTTTTTTATTAAAAGCTCAGTGTACATTTAAAAACAAGTAAGTTCCTGTAAAATCTAGATTTCAAATTTTCAAGAGTCTATAAATTTGCTATTCACTTGCACATATCAAGTCTTTAAATGAAATAAAATAAGTATCGTAACACTAAGCCATTAAACCAGAAAATATATTTCTGGTTTGCATGATATTTTAATTATATGTGGTTTTTCTTCAAATAAAATAATTTATACTCTTGTTTTGGAAGAAACGTTAAAAAGAAATCATGATTTTCATTTTGGAACATCGTTCACTCCTTTCTTTCATAACACCTGTTCAGTAATACATTGGATTAGTGGGTGAGTTAGGACCATGAACTTTAGTATTTGATATTTATTTTACCTATATGGCTCTGGCCGTTTCATTAAAACAAGTGTCTTGAGAGACAGACAAATAATAAAATAATCCCGTAATAGCTTTTTTACCTGTTATGTGGGGCTCTAAAAATTTGTTAGAACTGAAAACAATTAAATTACGGGGAAATCAGGGGATCACCATAAAACAAGTTGTTGGAACGATTGTTTTTAAAACACTCTGCTTTTTTACTTACACTCTGGAAAAGCGGAATGACGTATGGTTTTATTTTCCTAAACTAGATATCTGAGATATAAAACTCATTACGCTCAAATTCGATTAGAAATATGGTTATTTTACAATTGTATGTATTATGATATACGTCTAAACATTAAAATTTTAGCCAAATAAATTTTATGTTTGATTAATATTATTTATATTAACCATTTTGTATAAATATCCAATATTATTCACAACCAAATGAATTAATTAACTTACAGGCCTTAAAAATGTAACAAAAACGACTATGTATTTAAAAATAAAAATTTCAAACAAAAATCATGAAGTTAAAAATATGTTCGTTAAATTAACTTAATGAACTTCGCTACACGTTATAGAGTGAGTCGAAATGTCGTGTATAATATAAATACAGCGTGACTTATATTAACAGCGCTATGTGATCCTTGACAAAACTTAAACCAATATTGAGGCATAACCCACTTGAAGAACGATGTCAAAAAGAAGCGGAAAGAAATTGTGTTCTTAAAATTATCTAAGTAAATGTATGTACGTGTTATAGAATAAGTAAGATTTTCGTGAATAGTGCACATATAACATGAGTAACAACAACAGCACAGCTCCGAAGAGAATAAATCATTATTGAAGCGTACATCGTTTAAAAAAACTAAGTAAAAAATCAAACGTAAAGAAACTACGTTTTTAACATCAACGTAGTCAAGTAGTTTACATGTTATGCGTTGGCGGGAATTTCACATATAAGGCATATAAAGCGTGACTTACAGTAACAGCACTATGTAATCCCCAACAGAGCGTAAACCAACACCGAAACGTGCAAATTTGTGAGAAATCTGTGTCGCCTAATAGAATCACAACAAGAGGCACGTATCGGCTTCTCTGCGATGACAGCATCGCCTGAAGACGCGAACTGCGCGATAGTGGGAGTAGCAGATTGGGGAGGCTGCGGCGGCACAATGGCGTCGCTGCACAACGGACCGCGCATCGGCGCCCTCATAAATCACCTCAGCCTTCGTGAAATGCTCTTCGATATATTAAATTAATCTCCCTCGCGCTTTAGCACTACTCACCCTTTCACTCAACTTTAATGTACTCGTATCTATATATGCGTTTCTATAGCTTGCATTATTAATCTACCCAGTTTCTTTACACGATTTTTTTTATTAATATTTTATGAGAAAGTTTTAAGAAGTACCCAAAATACCTTTACACAGATATCTCATATTTTATACTAAATTAAGCGCCAGGAACACAACCGACAATAAATGATCCAATAATAATTGTAGGAACTAAAATATACGATATTTAATTCTTTAACGCATGCGTCAAACAAAAATCGCTTCTACAAAAAATCGGAGCGACTCACGCCGATCTCAACGTTACGAGTTAAAACGTATCAATGAAGAAAAGGATAGACCATACGACTGAACTTTTGCTAACGAAGACCAGAAATATTCCGTCGACGGCGCACGTCTTTTTACTTGTGGGATAAGTCGGTGGAAAGTTGGTGACTGTTGTCCCATGATTGTTTCTAGCTGTCGGCGGGCGACTTATTACCTATGAGAGTCGTTCGTTGCGTTGCAAGTTGCGATAAGTTTGTACTGTACTCGACTGTTGGAATGTGATGTCAATGTTTGGAATTTTTTCTACCTACTAACCAAAAGTAGAAAATTTCCAAAATTATTTAGCATCTTTTATTACTTATCCTTCACCCTTGCAATTATTTCCGGGAGAATTTCTTATGTACATATGTGGAAGGAGTGCATATTTTTACATGTAAATATTTTTAAACATTTTTTAAACAGAAGCTATTACAAATAATTTAATGTAAACCATTTTCAAGCGACGTCAAATTTTAATCTCTTCAAATGATATGAAACGAGAAAAAATAAATTAGCTTGGATCCTACGGTTTTACAAGATTTTATATGACAAATCTATCTGCAATATAAACAAAGGTTTGACATTCTATACTCCGCATATTTTATAGTTTTCTTAACTTTTATCTAAGTATAAATTATTTTTATATGTAAGCAAGCCATAATCATAACAAATAGCTCCGTGAGAAACTTTCTTGGGTAACGGGAGTTCGTAATCTGTAAAAAAGACATACCTTCAGTTAAATATATATCTATCTTAATTACGTATAATCATTAATAAAAATTAAATTATAACTTTCTCTTTTGTTGCAGAATTAATCATCAGAAGTGGAGAAGATGAATGAGGGGGCGCTATTTCGTTAAGTGAACACACGTGAGCTGAACGTCACTTTAAAAGAGCGGGCGCATCGTGAAGTAAAGCTATGCTTTGATATTATCATAACAATAATCGTAAACAAGCGAACAGAAATAATACTAAAATTTACATAAAATGCGAAATATAAATGTATAATTCAAAGGGCGCCAAGTTCACCGCGTTAGCCGCGGATGGCTACTTTATTATAAAACTCATATAAATGACACAACAAAAGAAATACAGATTTTTTATGAATATTATTTATGTCTCAAGGAAGTTTGGCTGGGTCACTGGGAACTTGGAAGAATTTGATTAAATAAATGTTCTTAAAAACAACCGTTCCAACAACTTGCCCTTTGCCCTAGAGCTTTTGAGCTGCACGGCGACAGCAGACCGGAAATATGTTTTTTTGTTTGCGAAATAAAGTTGTGAGCCCGCGAAAGAAACGTACATCCTCCCACTAAATGAAATGATGGAATTAACATTTTTAAAGACATCAGCTGAACTGTACTGTTTGGAATTCGGCTCGAAAAGTTGACAAGCCGACAAATTGTCTTAACTTTAATAATTACGGAAAATCAAATAGAAAATCCTCCATAATTGTATGAATTACTAGATTGGCCATATACGTATGTCTGTACGTATATTTTCGTGTAGGTTATGCCTACAAACCTAAAAGAAACTTTAATCATCGCAGTTACGTTAAATTCAGCCACATTATAATAAATAAGCAGAGTCGATCAATTAAGTACATTAATTTTAGCGATTAGTTCGTTAAAAAAATTATCAAAAACATTAAATCTAAAATCTGGATTATTTTTATAAAAACGGTTATATGTTGCATAACAACATATTTATGCGTACGCTTTTTTGTTGTTTTATGGGTGTACGTATTATAACTTACTTTATTCAATTGTAAAATTTTATCCAAGGTTTTCGTTGGTCTATTACATAATCAATACCATCTGCAAAACGTAATTACTTTTGTCGTAAGTAAGAAAAAAGAAATCATCATTTCTCTCAAGAATTTTCCATTTCTGTCCTAGCTTAGGATGGAGTGTAAAAATAAATGTGGGAAAAATACTGTCAAAATCAGCAGTGAACATTTTTATCTTCATATTCTACAGTTTAATTTTTGAAAAAAAATAGGCACTTAGAGTAATAGCAGTTACCGTCCGTAAAATGATAATTTTTTTTCGATTAACACGTTGTTGTCCTCACTGTTACCACTGGTATAAGCATCCGTCAATAACGCTGATGTCTGATACTACCTTTTCCAGTCATCCTTACATTCTTTTATCGCTCACTTCAATTTACTTGTCACGTAATAAATCTTTTTTTTCTTTAGATCTTTACAGTACATTTGTTTTACATTATGGACGCTTTTAAAGCTGTAAAATCAGTTTTAGTTTCACCTTTTTTTCAAGTTTAAATCTATATTTGAAATATTATCTGGGGTATGAACGAATATTGAATTTATACGAACAATTTTTTGGAGTTTGTAGTAGGCCTGATTGTTTATTTGTCATATTTTTTTTAAATTATAGTAAATATTGAATAAAAATTGAATGCCAGACTAATGTGGAAAAAAGAAAAACTCTAATGTGGAAAAAATAAAAGTCATCTTGTTTTTAAATTGTATTATATATATATTGGAGAACAAAATATAAATTATAAATTTCGCGCATAAATGTCACGTAAACTTAGTCACTCTAATAACACGTTATAACATTGGTTGTTGTTGGTAATATTTACATTTCAGTGTGATCTCGAAACAGAACTGAATAAGAAAGTTTAAATGTTACTATATCCTAGAAAAAATATCTCTAAAAAAAGAAATTAATATTTTTTAAATTCATAAGTACTACATCAATTATACACGTCATCGTTACTAAGTTACTAATTTTTTTGCAGTGTAAGAAACACTTGATAAATTCTAATAACTAATTGCTAAACACCACACTATTATATATAACCATATCGTTTACAACACTCGCCTTATTGAGTAACTTCCAAATTCATATAGCCACCCAATAAATTGAATCTAATCACGTATATTCTGGACAGGCACGTGACCAGATTACATGTAACCAGATCACTTGGTTTTACATGTGAACTGACATACCAAAACCTGTTAAAAGAAATGTGTTATTTTCAGCCAATTTAACTTTATTAATATTTACCTTCTAGTGTATCTGAGTTGGAACTCTAATTTATTACTTCAATCTATAAATTGTAGCAACGAATTCTTACTTAAGAAATAAACATTAATTGATTTAAATTGTAATTTTGTTAAGTTTCTATATTTTATTACGTCCGTTTATCTAAGTATATTATCCTGATGCATTATCAAAAAACATACCCAAAATAACATTGATAGCAAAGTTAGGAAATATATTGTTATCATTTATTCTAATACGCTACCTTCTTTTATCATCAATTTTTCAATCTAAATTTTACTTTTCCCTCGACTTTGTCTGTACCTATGTTTCTGTGTTTTACATGCTCGAAGTATTTATAAACTTTTTGGTGACGAATTGTATTTAGTTAATCTAAAATAGATTGATTTGCTCTCGTAGTTTAGATTATACTCAGCATCCGTTACAAGCACCACATCTCCAGATAGCCTTTATTTTTTCTCTTCGAGGAGCAGCGAGGAAAATATTCAAAATTCAATTTCGTCACCTTAGAAAAAGGCAGAGAAAACAAATGTTTGCACCGGTCTTTTATTGAGTGTCCCTATATGGCAAGTTACTGATAATATTCCGAGTAAAATTAAATTTTCCTCAACTAAATAAAACTACTTAAAGTGGGCAATTTGTAAAGTCTTTACAAATCTTTACAAATAGCACACCTGAAGATCTTGTCAGAGAACAAAACCTAGGTCGTAGTAAAGAATTTAAATAAAGTAGTAATAATACTATACCACATAGCTTCATTTAGTTGACAAAAATTTAATTATAATAAATTTCTACAAAATTAATTCCAAATATATTCATTATTCACTTCTGAATAAAAATAAACATTTTTACACATCGGTATAGTAAGAAATGCAAATACGACTATATCTGTGCTTATATCGATAGGGATTTAGTGGAGCATAACTAAATAATTAATACTAGAAGTTTAACTAAGAACTAGTTTTGAAGACAGTCACTGCCATAATATACCTTACACTTTACATATTTATATTTATTTGATTCCATAATGTTGTAGTGTATACTCAAAATAATTCACTACAATAATCTGATCAATGCTGAGAGACTAGAAGCAACATCTAACTATCATGTGATAAAATTAAAGACACAAAAAATCGACAAGAATTTAGGACCGAAAAATACGACAAAGAAATGAAGGAAGGAACCTTGAGATGATTTGGACATATTGAACGTATAGATAGGAAAATTGCCAAAAAAATTAGATACGGAAAAAATTAGTAAAAAAACCCATAAGGAAATATGTATATATAACGAGGGAGAAGTTTTGTAATCAGTATTGATCTTTAGCAATGGAAATGGTGTGAAAATTTAATCAAATATCAAGGCATGTGCTATTAAATTACATTACGATAACAAACTTTATGGAGACACCTTTGGCAATAAATCGATGTAGAAAAAGAAATTCTAAATGCAATACGAGAATTTCATGTTTATACACGACACGACCTAATTCGTCCTCTCAATGGGCGCTAAAGATGAAAAGAAGGTCCTTAACAACCTCTTCAAAAAGTCAGCGACGTGACGAGGTACACGACCTGGCAACTCGCGAACTCGTGTCTTTATATTTCATAATTTCATACACATGTCATTCAGTATGAAAGACAAATTTTAGGTCGTATCGTTAGACGGAGATTTCAGAAAGGCTCCAGCATTCAGGAAAGAATTAAATATAACCAGAGAACTTTTCTGGCACCATTTTGATTTTAAATTTCATAGTACCTATATGTTATAGTTATTATTTTATTATTTTTTTTAATGATTATTTGCAACAACACTTAACATAGATTAATATCTTGTAGCAATATATTTAAGAAAACAATTTATTTACTTCTAAATATTAGAAAAATGGTTCTGTCTTATTTTTAAACACGTATATAAAAAATTATGAACCCTCAAAAATCATTAGACCATTTTATTGATGTGAAATACGTAATGGCGCGTTTGGATGAGAGTTACATCGTACTGGTGGCATGTCGCAACGTACCATTCGGCCAGCTTCGCGTCTGTCGGCTCTTTCCGACTTAATTCGACCAGCTTTGCATCTTGCCGGCTAAGAGTATTATAAAATTAAAAATATATTTTCAATAGATTGTTACAAATATATCCCTTATAAATAATTGCATAAAAATAATTTAATAAAATTAATTTAATATCCTATAATTAACGATTTGAACAATTTGTTTTTTTGCTTTCCATTCGTTTAAATAAAAATATATCGATATAAAAAAATATATATTACACTTCTGCCAGGCGTGACATGATAGCTTACAATTTTTCTCTGGCATTTTGTTGTAAGACTTACTACTTTCTTTCATGATAGTATTCATTGTTTGCACCCAATGATTCTCAACACAGCATTGGTTTCGTTTATCTTACTGACAAGATACCTTTGTTATTTATTTTATCTATGATTATTTTATCCGTGACTTGAATCTTATGTGATTTAAAAAACTACTAGGTACGTTTCAATAATGAAATTAATTAAGAAAATAATTAGCAAAATATCCATGGCACTGACCACCAACTACTTTATTTACTGCTTATGACTTTTATGTTTTGCGAATAGTTATTAGGATTATTTGCAAGATTACAGGGAATTCATAGTAACATGATGATAACCAAACTATCATAAGAAACATTTTTTGGTTTAAAAAAAATACGAAGCTTAGATTAAGTTCTCTATTTTTTTAACGATGCCGGGTAAATTTAAAAGGATTAGTTATAAGGTTCTCGAAAATATTTTTTTTCCTAAATTTAGGTAGCATGTTTTTAAATATATACTTAACTATATGAAAAAAATATGTCTTTCATAAATTTTTAAAGCAGTGAATCTAAAATTATGAAAAAACGAATATTTAATAGCTTAAGAAAAGTTTGAAAGAAAACTAAAACAACGATTCTATATGTTATAGTTTGTGAGATATTCACGATAATATTATTAAATATTTGTTATGCTCAAAACATCAAATTAAATTCGATACCGATTTTTTGATAATATTTTAAATTAGGAAGTAGATATTAAGAGACCAGGGTTACTGACATAATAAAAGAGAGGAAAATTGTACATCGCATTTTCGAAGTAAAACTCCTTTATTTTAACGTTTATTTGATTTGAACCCACAGGGGTTCAAATCAAATAAATATGAAGAATTTTGATGTCGATTATAAAATTTTAAATTTAATTTATCCACACAGCTCCATAAGTGGGTTATCTGTATTAAACGCCTAAAAATAAATATTCGCTTTTGATATTCAAGAAAAACGAACATATCATTCGTTTTTCTTTATTATTTATAACGTAAATTTCACATTATTTAAATAAACAACAAATATATAGAGAAATAAGTGGTTCTATAGCATTAAAAATGTAAATGTACATTGGTATATAAACTGTGCAAGAGTGAAGTCAATATTCTGTTTTTGCGGTATATGAGACGCTTCCTGAAATAACCGCGTGTATATACTGCTTCATAATCACGATTTGGCACACGTTTTCTTTCGGACATTTTATTTTCGAGGTATGAATATTCTATTTATTATTAAGGATTATTTCATAATATGAGACTTAGTTTAGTAGTTACGGAAATCTACCGTTGTGAATAGGTGTACAACTAATCTAAGCTTTTAACTTCCTGAATACATATGCAACTAATTTAATATATAACTCTATGACAAACTGTGAACTGTCTGACACGATGTAAGTCCATAATTCCGCTGTGCACCAAAAGAATTATTTCGATGACACTCGCAAATAAATCAAAACCTATAGGGTATTTTCCCTTAACATAATTGTTAACAAATAATAAAATTTTAAAAGAAGCAGGGTCTTATAGTATAAGAAAAGGAACAAATAAGAAAATCTATAATTTATAGTTATATCACATAAATGTTTTTTTTTAATTGTGACTCTCGCAAGTAAATTAAAAGCTGTAGGTATTTCCTGTTAACCGAGAATCATGAAATTTGACAAGAAGCAAGGTTTCATAGCACAAGCAGTGAAAAAATCCAATAATTGTTAATTTGTAATATATTCATTATATGTATATATATATATATATATATATATATATATATATACATATATATATATATAAATACATATATATATATATATGAATATATATATATATATACATATATATATATATGTATATATGTATTTATTTATTTATTTATTAAGATCTTTATTTATATTTAATATTTATTAAACATTTTAATGTACTTTATTGTTTCGCAGATTGAAATAATTTCCTAAGAACGTCAATTAGTTTAAAAACATTCAATATAAAAGCAGGCCGGGTACACTTGGTTAAATGACAGAATTTTTCGTTTGTTCTGTGAATTAAATAATAGAAATGATCACTTTATGAAAAACGTGCCAAATATACTAGGACACCATGAATGATGTGATGTTAATAATTAAAGAACATGAGTAAAGTCAATAGCTAGTGAAAGTTTATCTCTGTATAAAGAAATAAAGAGAAGAGGTCGTTACGAGCAAACGACGCTAAAAGTATTAGGACAACATGAAGGTGGTGGAGAACGACTGATAAACAATCTAGCTGAACGCGCGAGTACATAATAATTGCAAGTGTCAGACAGCAGTTTGACGCGGCGTGACTAGAGAGCAGAGTAGAAATAAACGTTCAGAGTGACTAGTGACTAAATAAGGTGCGTGCAGCGGTCGAAATACCGAGGCGACATGAGTGCACGGTGGATTTCATACAAACATCCTAAGTGAGTGCAAGTGATCGTATAAGTAAGGTGTGAGGTATCCACACCATATACCAGGGCATCATGAGTGATCGGAGGTGTGTAGGAGGCATTGTGGGTGGAGGTAGAAGGCATGTTTGGTCTTAATTCCAAATTAAGATTAAAAGATCAACTATCAGCTATTATATAGTTCTCGGTTACTTTAGCCATATACCTCCAGCTGAACGATCTATACAAACTTGTTTTTACATAGAAAGTACTAGCGTCACTACCTAACCTAACCTAACCTAACCGGATCCGGTTACAATCATAACGGAACTGTGTCATTACCACTCTGAAATTAGCCGAAGTAGGACAATATGGAAGTCAGCTACTTCAGCAAGGCCCTCAAAGGCGAATGCAATTTTGAGTAATTGAAGGTGCGGCGAAGAAAAAAATATGAAAACATGCTATTAAGATTTTGCAAGCAGTAATTGTGATTGAATTTATGTATAATTGTAGAATTAAACAACACGAATAAGTTAAGCATCCATTTTCTGTAGCCGTGGTAATATATTAAGTAAATATAATTTTTTAATAGTCGACCTTTTCAAAATACCATATTGTTCTAATTGTTGACACGTATAGATATATGTAAAAATAATTCCAATAACTTCATGAGGATCTTTCTAATTCTAATATTAGTGATATAGAAATGAAGATACAACTATGCAGTGTTGATTGCAAGTGATGAGAGGTCTATGAGTTAGTGAAAAATCCTACCACCCGTTTTCATTTCATCGAGCATTTCTAACTGAAATAGTAATAAAACTATTTTATATATTTTTTTATTAATTATTAAAATACTGCATCTTTCGAAAAACTATTGCCAATCATTTCACAATAGCATCTTGTTCTATCAAAGAACTTAAAAGAAGAAGAATTTAGAAGTATCGAAATTTCCAAAAGACAAAGAGTGTGTACACTCTTCAAAGTGAGTGCTAAGCTTATCATTGGTAATGTTTTCGTACATATTTTTTGCCGAATAGGAATCACAGTTTTGTTATAACATTCAGCACATGACTCACGTTCATGACCTGCATAATAATATCACCCTACGTATCTTTTTAACTTCTGAGGTATTCGGACTCTCGTTATCCGCAGTGTGCGTGACCTTATCATATAGCTATCTACATATTATATAATTGCTTTTTGATACACAGTGAGCTTAAATTATTCTATTTTGTGTAGATCCTTATAACTTCTTTAGGACACTTTTAAAGTATTTTTCGTAACTTGCCTACCGTCGCTCTCTTAAATGGGAGTTCTGTTGATGAGAGATTCCATTAAGCTTTGCCCACAAGTTTCATAATACTTTTCTAAAGCGGTTGTATGATCAGGCAATTATGATATAGACTATTTAGAAATGTCTGAGTATTTAAAATAGTTGACCAAGCCTGCATCATGGTTCTTCACTCCTCTATTATCCTTATCGTATATTTATTTTATATAGAACAAATTTATACTTTATTGAATTCAATTTATTCGAAGCTTTGCCACTTTTTAAATTGAATAAATTGGTTAGTAAAGAATTAACTTTTTGTAACCTATGAAAATTATCGCCTTAGAGAGTTTTTTAATCCAAAGAAACATCATTTGACAGTGGACAAACTTTGAAAAGAGCAAATAGTTATTGAATTCGTCATTATTTTTAACACAAAATTATCCGAACAGTTTTACCTAACACTAAATAGATTGTCATTTTGTTGACGGCTGTAATGATATTATGCAACGATACATGTAAGCCATTACCTAAATTTTTGACAACTAAATGTAACTTCAAGTCACAAAACTTACAATGAATATACCTTGGTAGACTAAGTATCTTCAAGTCACAAAGCTTACAATACCTTGGGTAGATTATAAATTTTACAAAATCTTGATATCATAATTCTGAAAAAGTTTCCTGCATTTACTATTCTCATTAAAATGTATTTTGAAAGATAAATCTTGTTATGTTGGAAAAATTGTTAATTGTGACATAGGCTGCACAATTGTTCGTTGTAACATAGTATTTAATCGCACTATCGCTTTCACTAAAATATTTTTTAACTAAAATATAAATAATTCACTATGCATTTTGTTGAATACTCAGTCTAAATTTTGTTAACGTTTGATAACCCAGACATTTTTTGTGACCCTTGCGAGCTACGGGTCATTAGATTTCCAGAAATTGATAATCAATTTTAAGATTTTTTTATTTGCAAAAAAATTGTAAAATAAGTCATAACATATATGATTGACTTAATAATAATATCAATTACTTCAAAATGAATTCCTTCCAATATTTTATTTGTCTATGTAAGTAAAATAAAACAGTTTTATGTTCGTTTTATTTGCCTACAACAATTAAAATATCGTTATAGATTCGATTTTTGCATGGATATATGAAGATTTCATGTGACTATTTTATGCAAAGACAAATTTATTAAGATTTGATGCAAAGTTAAATGTGACAGTATTGAAATCTGTTCAACGAGGTATTTTGGTAGTACTTAGTTAGGTAGTAGTTGCTTTATATTCTCATGGCCTGAATATAGGTACTTAAAGCCCTCCCTATTTCCACTCATTTATCATGTTACTTTTGTTATTTTCAGTAAAGTTTACCACTTTTGGAAAATTATATAGAAAACAAATGCTTATTTAACTTACCCAGAGTGTTATTTTCGAATTTTTGCTCGAAAATAGGGAAGGACGAACGGAACCAAAGCAATAATGGAACATAAAAAGCACGGAATAAATTATATCTGCCAGTCTACGTGGATTTCAATATGCCCATCAGATGGCTGAGCATCGAAACCGCTGGACCCTCATCGATGAAATTTCATATTTAGCAAAAAAATATTTTGATGATTATTTCGTATTCGAAAATTGCCTTTGTGTTTTAAAGTTTTTTAATATTAAAAATTGTCCTAAAACAAATAATTGAAAATTATAACATATTTACTGCTTTCTTCACATTAATAAGCCCTGTTGGATCTAGTAAAGAGTTTTGTTAAACCAGAAAAATATTTCCTTCTCGTACCGCCATATAAAACCTTTTAGTTGAAACAATTTATGTTTTCAAAATAAAAAACTTATTATATTTTTCGTTTGATCATAATTTAGAATTTATTATTCGTACTTTTTTCCCTGTTTCACACAGTTAACTTACTAAAATAGTAACATTAGTATCGTAATTTTTATTGCAACAGAATTTATCTACATTAATTTTCTGCAGTTACCAAATAATTTTCTTTTACTAAAATATTGTAATAAACAAAATATGACACTACAAAAAAATTAACATTTAACACAAAAAATAATGAATATTTCTATAAATCACTCTGACTTAACGTTATTTTAAACGATAAAATTTTAGCCTAATTTGATTCAAAAAGTAAATCACAAACATCAGTATTTGGTAATCATATATCACCTCATCACAATTTATAGAGCAGGTAACATTAGGAATCAAACAATTAGTTTTAACACCTTGTTTATTTGTAGAAAATAAACGCCAGTTGATAATTACTTTCACGATCTTGATGTAAATTTTCGTATGTTGATTCAGATTACTGTCAAATCATTTCCAATAAATGGAAAATTATAAATGCTAAGTTTCAGAAAATTTATAGGTTTTTAAATACATTTAATAAATGTAAATAACAAGTAACCATCTAAAATAACATATTTCATCTGTGATGTAATGCTTTCTGTTATTACTCCATTATGTCGGTACATTGTTCATTCAACGCAGAAGGTGGAAAAGAGTTTAAACTAAGATAAAAGGGGCATTAAAAAGAGTACATTCCGTATTAAATGTATTCTTTAAAGCAAAATAATGCCTGAAAATTTTTTTAAAAGATTCTTGAAAACGAGCCTCATGAAAGAACTGTTAGCACGTAAAGAAAGCTTTAAAGTTTACAGCTTCCAAATAGAGAGCGGCAATAAAGTTATGTTACACTCGCGCCTTTTACTCCTGTTCAGACGCCAACAAACAAAGAAAGCAGCAAACAAAGGAATAAATAAAAATAAACTTAGGTGTCAAAATTTTAATAAAAACATGGTGAAACTGAAAAGTTAAAATTTTGTGATCTTTATTTTTATCGATTTTGTTGGTTTTTTTCATTTAAATTTTACAATACCCGCCTGATATAAGTCGGGATCGCACTACGAGAATTCTGTACCTACATTATTTGAAATCACTTTAATACAATAAGTATATAGTTCCACACCTCAAAAAAATTAGTCCTTATAACCATGACTTACTTGTGAGTCTATAAGTATATTGCAGTGGTTTTACTCAGAAACCGCTTGGTACAGCATCTTGAAATTTTGACATGAGAGTAAAGCATACTAACCTGCACATACCTTAAAAACTGATATTCAAAAATATTTATATGGTAATGTTAGAGGAAGGAGGGAAGGAAAGGATGAATCAAATACTCAAAACATTTATGTAGAGTGAGATATTATTTGCAAGGGCTAGTTACAAGAGTTCAAAAATACGTAATACATATTTTTCATAAATTTATGTAGTATAACTAAAGATATGAACGGAAAAATATTCAGGAGAATACGTCCTCTTCCCTACATTGGAAGTATTAAACCTAAAATTATGAAGAAAGAACGACTTTTTCGAAGCCACGTATCCTTTTAAAAAGTTTATGGCGGTGTTTTTAATGTGACATTTTTGAGATATTCACTATAATATGTTTATTCCACTACTTAATTATATTAAGTACTATTAAATATATATTGCACTAGTAGGTCCATGTTGGTGAAGATTAAATAAATAATCAATAAATAAATACTTTTATTTCGAGGATGCACCTCTCGATGCTTAAAACTGACTCGCAATTGGTCGGTTTTCCGTTCAGAACAGGATTTTGGTGCGAATTTATAGTAAAACTATTTTATTTATCATAAGTCATCGTTAGTAGTATCTATGTAAAACCTAATATAATTCAAATATTGAATATATTTAGCGTTAATTTTGTAGAAATTCATTATTCACAATTAAATGAAACTACGTGATGTAGTATTATTTCTACTTTCTTTAATTTCTTTACCACGACCTAGGTTTCGTTGTATTACAACATCTTCAGATGGGATATTAGCAAAGATGTTTGAAAATAAATTAAGAATCTTTGCTAATATCCCACCTGAAGATGTTGTAATACAACGAAACCTAAGTCGTGGTAAAGTAGAAATAATACTACATCACGTAGTTTCATTTAATTGTAAATAATATAATTCAGTATATTTTTGCATATACCTCAAAAAATTGGGATCTAGAATCATAGTTTTCCTACAAACTTCGCGTGGCTTCTAAAAGCTCCCTTTTTTATTTTAAGTCCACTGGTAAGGAGAAGGAACATATTTTGCACATATTTTTAAGTATGTCTATATTAACCAAATTATAAATATTTATATCATGGTTATAGAATAGTCCGAATAGTCATCGACCAATCGTCATCGATCAGTTCGAGTTTAACTTCTAGTTGTAGTAATAGTACACTTTATAATTAGTATATAGATAATAAAGAAATTGGCTCACAACGACGAGTGTTCACTGGTAATCGACCCAGTAGCTCTACCCTGACTGGCATAGTCAACAGCGACATAGATCTGGAGAACGTCGAATCCTCCAATCCGTCAACAGTCAAGTGCGGGGCTCTGACTACTGCCTGTCTTCCCGCACACTACATATGAAATCTAGAAGAAAATAAGTTTTAAGTGTTTAGGTTGTGCTATCCCTAAAAATATTTCTAAACATTCTCGGTATGAAGTTTTATTAGAAGTAAAATCAAAAGTTCACAGCGCACGAAGTTAAGAGCGTTAAAAAAAGCGTAACCGTTAGGTGACCTCTCCGCACAACATTTCTGCGCGGGGAGGTCACCTACTGTACATTTCTTTAGAATGAGATATCGATATGTTTATTTGGCATTTTCCTATGGCGTAATCGCAATGACGAAATGGGACACATATATTGGCATTTTCTTATGGCGTAATCGCAATGTCGGAGTGTGGACATACATAGTTTACTATCGTTTACTTATATCAAGATCAATCATCAGTAATCATTAAATATCATTATGTGTGAATATTTGGTTTCTTTTATCCTACAAAATTAAAAAGTATCTTTTAATTTTAACTTCTTAGTCTGATGTTACTAAATTTTTTTAATTTAGTTATATCAATTTGATATTATTCATTTGCGTTATACTTGAAAGTAATTGGATTGTCAGCATTTTTTTATTAAACAATTTTCAATTGACACATAATGGTATTGATATTTACATTTATATATATTGTTACTTATTTTATATATTCCAAGAGAATTGTAGTTAAGGAGTAATGGTCAGTCGCGCGTCCCATTAATTACATCTTTGTCTGAAGCATATGCTTTGAAATTTTTATTCACATAAAAATACATCTGTACAAACAATGGAATTATGACAAGTTCGTTGTTTCACTATGGAGTTTTAAATGTGAATGGAAAGTACAGAATACCGGATAAGGATAGTATTGGACCACTTTTAAAGTGGTCCAATACTACCCTTAGGGTTTGTGGTTGTTTAAAAAATATTAATTGTAATATGTTATAATTTCTTATGGCGTGATCGTATGTGTCCGTAAACTTTTATTTATTTATTTATGTACTTTAATGTATCCGGTTGATACAAATGATGAAATTAATGCTATGAAAACAAACTTGCAACCAACCAGAACACCAGTCTAGCCCCGCTCGACGAGCTTTCATCACAGGTAGGCCAAATACCTTGTGACCAAATCCAACACACCACGGCGACGACTACTAATCGAACAAACTCAGTCATTGAGTAATTTCCACCGACTTTATTTTGAGTTTACTTAAATGTTTTTTTTTTATATTTCCAAAATTAATGAAGTTGTATAACACAAAATAATTTCATTTGAGTAGTGATGAGTACGTTACTCATCCAAACCCGTTTTAGAGATATTTTCGAGATTTTACATAGTTTGGAAATGGAAGGGAGGAAACATTTTGAACTTTAATATTTCGTGAAAAATGAAAATTAGTTAATGAACTTAAAGTTCATATTAAAAACTTTTACGGTAGTCTTACACGAGTACGTTCAGAAATATTTTCATTGCTAATTAATAATGGCAGGTAATAAATGGACCTTAAAAACTGGGAAAAATATTTCTAATTTTGCTAACTACGTATTGTTTGAAATGTTTGTATAATACCGTGATGTACCATTTGCGATAGTATTTTTGACCCAAAATATTTTTATTGATTATATTTCATTAACAGTAATAGTTGACTTCGTCACTAAAAATACCGTATAATGACCAAATGGCTGGATTTTAAATCATTATAAAACTGTATATATTAGAAAAATAAAATGTGAAATTTTATTACATTTTGTATTAAATTATAAAAATGATATTTTGTGATTTCATTGCATTTATTAGGATTAATTATTTTTTATATCGTCAATTCATATTAATGAGAATGGTCGTTTTATAAAAATTTAATTTATTAACATAAATTACAAAAATTATTTTCTTTTTATTAATCTTTTTTCCTTTTTGTTTTATAAAAAACAATTTCGATTGCTTGAAAGGAACTTTTTGTATTCATATTATTAAATTTCAATATGTTCTCTAACCATTTAAAATGAATGTGTATATAAAATTGATACTATTTCTTTTAATTAAGTTTTGTTACGAATTTGTATCTGCGTCATAAGATTATTTGAAGACTTTACTCACGAGTAAACTGACTGAAGGAATCACACATACCGATACGATGAAATTACAAGGGCTCCGTGTTTGACTACAAAACCCTAATAAAAATGATAGTACGAAGTTAGGCGACGGCAACAAAGGCGCTTTCAAAGTTCATAAATGAATATTTACACGCGGTACATGAAGCAACACGTGCCTTCTTCACCACGCAACATCCGAAATTAAACACATGTACTTATTATTAGAGTCAGGTAATCGGTTAATATGATATTGTCATTCTGTAAACAGCGCTCACGTACCGGTAGCAACTGTGATAAGGTAACACATTGTCTAAAAACTTCCTCAGTTTACGTTGATATAAGCAACATCAAAACTAACACAATTTTACGAATGAATATTCTCTCCGTTATAATTATCAGTGGCTTTATTAGTACCCATGCGATTAGTGAAATAAACGAGACACGCGAGATCTTGCCGCTTGGAACTAAGATGTTCGGTGGAGATAGCGTGGGAATATATGACTCGACGTATTATGGGTGGCTCTGTGATCTTTGATATGGAAATTGAGTAAATTACAACTAAGCGTATTGTAGAATTTAATATTTAATGCCCTCATAACCAACACTATGTAAAGCAGCGCCATTGTAAAGTATAACTTTGAGATAAACTAGTATTTTGTTTATTTTAAAGACAATTATTTCATAATTAAATACCAACTAATATTTTACCTATATATTGAACTTTTAATTTATATCGTCGTAATGTATTAACAAATCTTGGCTAATTTATTAATGACTGTATTACTAATATCCCAGACATATTATATCAGACAAAAATGACACATATATTGAATAGACTTTAAATATCTTTTTAAATAAAATAAATTCAGAGTTATAAATATAGTTTAGCGAAGTAGTACATGCAAGGAAAGTTGCGGGAAGAAAGCTCGCCAGGGATGAAAAATTTCATATTTGTTTCATTCGCCGTAACGCAGTTTGTAAGTGCACAAAAGATCATCACCACGTCTCTACATAATGTACAAGGGATGTTGGAGAAGTTTTTATAACATTTGAGAGCTAATTTTATAACTTTAATCTTCAGTAAGGATTGTGTTTGTCACATATTATAAATTATACATGTACATTACGTCATGCTATAAGTGACCATGATAAATATACTGATATATTATAAACAAAGTTTTTTATGTACTCTGTAATACAGAGTACATAAAAAATAGTTTCCATCGATGCAAGTAAATGTAATTGTGCATGTAAATTAATTTTATCTGTAATTTTTGCTGCCTCCAATTTTCTTTAGGATTTTTTCAGAGCTCTGAAAGAAAAAATATACTTTACTTTTTTGTTAACTTAAGCGTGGAAAATTTTTTAATAGTGTATGCTTGCTTATGATCAAATGTCTGCTAAAAATTTCATCGAAACTATATGCTTTAACATTTTTTCCCCTTTTTACAGGTTTTTCCCCAAATGTGCATAGAATGTGATTGTATTTTTACGTGTATTCTAAACTCAACTTAAGTCAATAGTTTAGGTATTCTGAAGGATCAACGTTCATATTTGCAAGCAAAAGATTTAAAGCAATGCAATAAAATGTACTTCACGACTTTAAATTTAATAGTACTTAAATGTTTAGTGGTATTAATGCAATGTTTTGCAAACAAACGTACAGAAAGTTTATTAGGCATTAACACTTACGCTCAATGAAATAAATTAGATTTATATTCACAACATATTTTTTTGTTTGTTTATCACTGGCAAGATAATTCATTGTTTCTCAAGTCTCTCAGGTATTCATTCTCAAGGTAGTCTATACCGATTTTTTCGGGTAGATTTAAACTTTCTTAGGGTTTTAATAAAATAATTGGGGGTCAGAGATAGCTAAAAACAAAGCCCTGATTACTAAATTACTGATTTTCCTTTGTAAGTTCAAAATATCTATGATTTCAATACACCGCAAAAAGGGTATTCATGTACGAGTACACCGCAAAAAGAGTCACATATTCAATTTTTTATACGTCAGTTCACCAGGTACACCCAACTTAACCTAACCCAAATATACCGCAAAAAAGTCACAGGTAGGAACATTCATATTTTTCACACATCAATTCAACGGATGTAGCCATCTTACTAAATTGGTTTTTCCATTTTTTTTGGATTTTCATTTGTATAAATCAAATTAAAAGCTACCGTTTTTGCAAATTAGCTTTTTATTTTATCTGAATATGTTTTTATTCAACGTTCATTTTCAATACAGTGATTGTTTTTGTGTATTTATTTTGAATTTGCATTTTAATTTCATAAATATTAAAAATTAAAAAAAAACACTGCTCTCGTATTTTTTCATTTTATAATCGCTATTGCGAGTCGCTATATTAAATATTGTAAAGAATTATGCCACGTTCATCTTTATATTAATTAACAATTGAATAAAACTTAGTTTTTATATCTAGTAAAATAGTTATATTGAGTACTGTACAAATCTGTTAGCTTGTGTAGACTTTAACTGAGAGGAGTTAACGGTTATTCACCTTAGCAAAAGTAGCCAGCGACCACAAAAAGTTTGGGACAACCCTCTCTAACATAATTAAGAAATATCTAATCAAACAACTGGATTTCCACAAAACTAAGACAGTAAGCAAACAGCATCCGCTCTTCTAATCCAAATAAAGTATTTTATCAGCTTCAGAAATACGCTACTATAGGCAACCGCCATGTGTGTAGGCCGCCATGTGTAGCCGCCATGTGTGTACCCTGTGGTATTGCCGTTTATTAAGTGCATCAAGTTTGGACGATTAGTGTAATTAATCTCATCCATTAACACTGCATTTGTTGGCCAGGATTGTTTTTATTTTTCTCTTTTGAATAAATAAAAAAACGAATAAATAACGAATAATAAAAAAACGAATGAATAAATAACTAAACTTTTGAATAAATTTTCACTTCGTGAAAATTTATTCAAAAGTTTTCACTAAATAGTAGATTATTTATAATAATTACGTAAATTATAAATTAAATAAGAAGATTTGTTGATAAGCGATGGAAAATATCGATATTTAAAAAAAAATATTACTCACGTTTTTGTGGCCTTTTGTGTGCCATGAAAACAACTACAAAGTTTTTCAATTTAATAAAAAGTAACAAACTAATTCTAATAAAATTTTCCATTGTTTTGCAGTTTTTATGCACGTAAAAAATAAGTTTTCAACAAATCAGTTCAACGTCTTTAAATTTAGAAAAAAGTTTTTGCAAACAAAATTGTTAAATGACTTGCATTAATTGCAATTAAGGTTGGGAATGTAAAACGAATATAAACATTTTTAAAGCTAACCTATTTAACTCATGTTTAATCTTCGTATGATAAAGGCCCAAAATATGATCAAAAAGTTAAAATATTTTTTCCTTCTCTTTACTTTTAATATGTTTAAGTTTTATGAGTTTTATGGTCCCGTAGTTACCTTAAAATGAATGGTCCGTCACGTATTTGTCAATTTGTGTTTTCCTCGAAATCGTTTTTCTCAGAAAAAGTTTGACACAGAAACATGAATTGTAGTTTAGTGTAATAACGAATCATATTAAAGAGATGTAGTTTCCCAAGTTTCTAATATTGTATTTACTTTATAACTTTTAGTCACATAATATTGAAAATGTTTTTAAGAAGCGTGTTATAGTTTTTTTATGACACAACGTGTATAAATATAGAACATTATTTTATGGTCAATACTGTACGTGCAGAACAAAGATAAAGTCGATAGCGAAGGTGAATTTCGTTTTATCTTTTGACCTACACTGATTATTATGTTAAAAAAATATAAAAATGAGAAAAAATGTACCAGGGATAAACATTTTGCATTCCCTTTATAATACTTTTTTTGTGATTAATAATTTTCTAGTATATACTTGTGTTTACGATGATATCAATGTATTCAGTTTAGATGAGTAACCTACGAAATAATAACAATTAACTAGCTATAGAGACTTAGGAGAATTGCGCTAAAATATAGAAATGAGTACATGAGTTCTCAAAATATACATATATTTATTCAAATGGGATGACTTTGTATGGAAATAACACAAGAAACGTGAACGTATGAGTTAAAAAATAATTTGATTGTGTTCTTTTTCCATAAGCGGTAAAATATTTTTTAGACAAAAGTTGTAATATTTTCAAAGTCCTTTTTATGTTTTTGAAACATTTAATCTCAAATTTCTTTACACTTTCAAACTTCGATATTTTCAAACTATTCAATCGTTAAAACTCTATGGGTTAGTAATACCGTTCTACGGGTTATTTAAATATTTTATTTACGATCATATATAGTGTGAAACAACTGCTTTTTTGTATCATCTAATCCCTTCAATGAGAAATTCTTGACATATTCCCATGAATATTCCAAGAGTGCAGGTATGATTGTATATATATATATATATATATATATATATATATATATATATATATATATATATATATATATATATATATGCAGAAAAATTAAAGTATTTTACGTAAGAAATAGCGTAAACGAAACGAGATATTTCATTATATTTATTAAAATATGTGTAAGTTATTTAATATAAATTTATAACATGTAAATTTAAATAAATTTTAATGATTGCAAAGCTATATGAAAATTGTGGTTGCATATTTTTAATGTATGTATTTAACTCAATAGAATAATACGCCGCATTCTACATTTGTAATTTGGGTATTTATGAAATTTTTTTCAACCGAATTTAATATTTAAAATCTAGTTTCAGGTCACTTTCAGCTGAAAAGAAAAATTACGATATACACGAGAAAAAAAATTACGTTATTCATTAAAATATATTCACGATATTGAAGTGTTTCAAATGGAACAAAAGCTAACTTCGAAAATGTATTAGACTTTAAATAACTGGATAACAGAATAGATAATCACAAATGTTACTATTTAATTTCATTCTATTAACTATAAAAAGAATTGTTTGCCTTAAGACATCAAAAAAAGCAAATATTTCTTCCAAATTTTTCTTTACGAAACATATTTTACAGCAATTGTTGGAACTGAAATAACTTTATATTTACAATGGTAAGCGTTTCTAATAGTTTTAAAAGAAGTGTAAGAAATTAAGAGTGTAAGTGCAATGTATGAAGAGAAACGAAAGGGATGTGCTTAAGGGAGACTTATTTTACAAATTTTAGTAAAGAGTTTTTAATAATTGCAAAAGAAGTCTGCTTTAAGTTTTTTGTTTCTTATATTCGCTTTTTAGTTCTGCCTCTTTTATGAGAGAAACAAAAATGTCTACAATAATTACCTACTAAATTTAGAATAATTTTTTTTTGCACATAGTAAATGCATAAATTAGTTCGTCTTATTACATTAGTCCATTTTATTATATTAACTTATTGTATTAGCTAAGCTGATCAAACAGAGTTGCGCTAAATCAAAAGGTATATAAAATGGTCGTTGTGGTAAAGCACCACGTGCATCCTTATTGCAAGGCGTTCGCTACGAGATTAATTCTACCATACATTCAAACCCACTAACACTTTATAGCATAGCATAATAATTTTTTACAAGAAATAAATTTTTGTGAAATTTTTTACAAAGCTCAAGAATTATTAATTACAACTACTCTTATATGATAGTTACATAAGACGTAAAATTATATTTTGTAAAAAATTTAAGTATATTTGAATAAAAAGCTTCTATGGAAAATAATTAAACATTTTAACATTATATTGTAGACGAATATACTTCTGACGCAATATTTTAATAAAACCCAGGAAAGTATAATACAATAGCCTCGCTCTGATGTTCGAGCTTTGAAAACTGAAAGCTAAAATTTTCGATTGACGAATATAATACAGAAAAAATTTAATAGCGAACCTACGTAGCACACCCTAAAAGACATTCCAATAACATTTTCAAGATAGAAGAAATTATACCAACATTGGAAACAAAAGTCGAATAAAAATACGTCTAAGCTGGAGCTTTAAACTTTTAAATTAGGCAGGCAATTCCTCACTCGTAAAGGTTGAGAATTTTCTGAGGAACCCTAACTTGATTATATTAACTTTATATGAGTAAGAGTATAGTAGAAGAAGTATCAAAATTCCCACATGACAAAATCTTGTAAATGCTTCGAATTGTGTAATCTATCCATTGGCTGTATTACAAAAAATATCCTCTTCTGAACAGAAAACACGGTTTTGGGATCAAATTTAGCACGCGACTCCAGTTCCATAACCTACATAATAATTTAACCTTTCTCAACTCGTTATTCTCTGCGATACCCGTACTTTCATCATTCACAGCGTGGCTGACCTTGTTCTATTTCTATCTACATATTTATTATGTTCTCAATGTTGATAAACACTGAGCTTAAATTATCATACTTTAGTGGGCCCCTATCGCCTTTATATTATGGACTTTCTTCAGCATATTATCCTAATATAAATCTCTTTATAAGTTGTTTACTTTTGCTATTTTAAACTAAAGGTGCATTGATGAGGGATTCCATTAACTTTTGTCTGAAACTTTCAAAACTAACTCTCATGTTATATTTATGGGGTTATGTTACTTAATAGTTTTGAGAGTATTTGAAAAGCCTTCATCAAGATTTTTCGGATCTGAATTCTAGTTGTCATAAATTGATTTTATAAAGCGCAGCTTTTGGTTTATTGATCAGAAGTTATGACGAAGTTATGTTTTACGTTCGAAGGTAAAGAAATTTGAAGATAAAGAACTAACCTAACTTATTTTTTTAGTTTATTTAATAATAAAATAAAAAATTAATTACACTCCTTTCGTATATCTAAAACAGTTAAAATACCAACGAATAGCACGGTTCTTAGGTCCGCTTTTTAAACGACATATGACTATTTGATTTATGTTATGCACAATTAAACGTAATATTGTCCATGAGATATTTTGCTAACATTTAGCTGTTATTTTTTACATTCTCCTAGGCTCATTGTTTCTACCAAACGTCTCTCCTTTGCTTCTATAGTTGTTTTTAATAATATTTACCATTTTTGTAAAATCGTTTACAAAATTTTAATTTACTCGGCTTTTTACTTTCGAACTTTGCGATCGAAAGGAGAGAAAGAAGAAACCGAATTTTAATTGAGATCAGAACGGAAACGATAATAAAGCATAAATAATTCGCAATTAAAAATAACTGCAAATGTGCGTGTATTTTCGTCACAACGTTTTTGCACAGCGTTTAAACAACTTTATCGACATTGATAAAATTTTCATGAAACTTTTGATGTTTGAGAAATTTTTATAAATGTCTTCAAACTTTTTTTGACAATAATTTTCTCAAACTTGGTTGTAGCATTTTTTCTAAGTTTAAATCGTTGATAGTATTTTATAGATAGGACAACGTAATACAATTCGTTTTTTACCAAAAATCTGATAAATGTATCTTCCACAAGAACCTAAAATGAATTGTGCATGTTACATAAAGCAAGGTGTCGCGTAACCATGGTGCGCAGCGTTGAAATGAATACTGCTTTGTGATCCTAATAAAACAAACATTTAGTAAATATAATGGAATAAAATATTATTATATTACAAAACACTTTTTTATAATAAATACCATGGCTACACACTCCTTGTTTACTAAAAAAGTATGCATAACATGGCTTCATACATAATTCAAAATATGTATAATTAGGCCTCTATTCAAATTATTTTGTTATATCTTATGAAGTTAATTAACCTCACAGAGCTGGCAAGGTCTCTAATTCCCTACAATATAATAAAAGTGTTAAAACATTTCACCATAAATTTATAGAAAGTTATTTAGGTAAAAGAAAACAGTTATTTCATATCAGAAATATCGTTTTGCTTTTTTACTAGAATTTTTACATTTTTGCCTCAATGTTAATTATCTCTTGAAATTTATTTATATTTACTAGAATTTAACATCAATCAATCTAGCGTGCGTGCGTGTATGTGTGTGTATGTAATAGTGATATACCATTCATGACTTTTAGTTCCATCTCAACTATCCTCAAGAAAACTTTAATTTTTTGTCGACATCTGAAGGCTTTTTTTTATTACTAGTGGTGGCCCAGTGGTCGAAATTTGATCATAATTCATTAAATTGTTAAATTTGAACTTTAGTTCAGTTTTTTATCAAAGAGTATACCTGTGTAATAATTGCATATAATTTTTTTAAGTTCTTTCGATTGCGTCAGGATATACAAAACGCCATTAGCGTGTGTTGTTTGTCTTGATTCTCTGCAATATCTATTATATATATATATATATTAGAAATTTAAAATTTCATGTTTTGTAATAATTAAAAAACACACAATTACAGTTTGTATTTTTGTATTAATTATAATATAGATATCTATTAGAAAAAATATAAAATAAACACTTTTTGCCTTGATATACACTCTACCTGCTGTTGAAAATGAAACATTTGAAATTACACACAATTTACTGCCTGGAATTCATTAAGTCAATTAGACGTTTTCAAATTCTTTGGCGACAATCTCTACTCTGCGCGAGCGACTGTTTGATCAACAGCTCTTGGCTTTTAGAGGATCCTGTTCCTTCAGGCAGTATATCCCAAGCAAGCCGGCGAAATATGGAGTGAAGGTGTTAGCTCTCGTGGACGTTCATTTCCCGTATACTTTCAACTTAGAAATATATGTGGGTTAACAACCTGAAGGCCCATTTTGCTTGATCAATGAGAGACACGATGTGGTTATGAGGATATCACGTCCAGTGCTAGGTAAATACATGAATATAACTATGGATAACTAGTTTTCTTCTCTTTGTGTAGCAAGAAAACTATTTGAAAATGGGATCACTATGGTTTCTACAGTACGAAAGGATAAGAGAGAAGTACCACGAGAATTTTGCGTTGCAAGAAGAAATCCATTATGCCCTTCAAAATTTGGCTTCCATCAACCATGTATGCTAGTTTCTTATGTACCTAAGTCTAACAAAGTTGTGATTTTGATGTCAATAATGCACAATTGCCGATACAGGAGACCGTCGCAAGCCAGAAATAATAACTTATCATAATCGAACAAAAAACGGCGTCGACTTGATAGACAACATGTTCTCCCTCTATGACTTGTCCAGGAATTCAAAAAGATGGCCTCTAACCGTATTTTTTGAAACGAGTTATGCATTTAAGCGGCAAATAAAAATTATGAATATGTTGGTCGACTTGACTTCTTCATCGACCTGCCTCTGGCTTGGATGAAACCTCTGGCTCGTCGTAAATTACCAAGAAGTCTAGTATTTAAATTAAAAGACTTTCTTGACATTATTTAAACAGAAAACCCGGCAACAACGTCATCACAGGCACCAAGTAGTTCCATAGATCGCTGCTATGACTGTGGAATAAAGCGCAACAAAAACACGCAACAACGGTGTATTACTTGTAAAATATATATTTGCGGCGATCACTCAAAGATTACCTGTTTATCTTGTTTAGAAAACACCAAATAAAATTAAGTATGTTTGATTAGTTTTTTGTGATCTCGATTATACCAATATTTTTAAACACTGAGGTTGTGATTTGTCTTTATTGACTATTTTTTTGTAAAGAAAACTGAAAATATTATATGATTTGATTTCAATTTATAAATACTAAGACTAATCAGGTTAGGTTTTAGTACGCAAGTGCTATAGGGTTAAATGCCGCATTTACAACTTTCACAACAATTAAAAAAACTAGTATTCTTTCCAATTTTCAACTTGTAACATAGAAATGGTGAGACAACTATACAGTAAGAATTATAATCAATGCGAGGTCTATGAGCCATTGTAAAGTATATTTATTTGATTTATTTGCTATGAAGCTTTTTGCTATGAATATTAACATAACAAAGAAATCTTTCCCGATGATTTCAAAAAATCATTGTTCTATCCCTACTTAACTAGCAGTATTGACAAAGCCCAAGAAACAAGTTAGATCTTTAGATATCAAACTTGCAGCACTTCCGTAATCTATTGTTTTCTCTACCCAATTCTTTTCCAAAGTATAGATTTATTTCTCTATTAGAGTATAACATCACGAGAATAGTTCTGTAAGATAATGCAAATTTATCCTAGAATTATTTTCAGTAAAGCTAATTGTTCCTAAAATTAATGCATGAATTCTAATATATGAGACTTACCAGAGAGATCAAAATTTCCAAATTTTAATCTATCGAACTAATATTTGATTGTAGGAGATAGATATCACAGGAGAATATACATTCACTTACATATACTACGTGTTTTTTCGCTCGCTTTCCTTCTTAAACGAAATTCATGAAACAAGAGTATTTTGAGTTATTTTCATATTTTTTTTGTTCTTTGATAGCTAAAACTAAGTTGATAACTGAATATAAGATTGAACACCACGGTCTTTATGTATCTTACTGGAGACGTTCGGGAAATTTTTAAAATAATCCAGAAATCAGCGGAAAAAAGTGGTTAGTTTATTAGTTGCAGAACTAATAATATTGACTACTTGATAATATTAACGACCTAGTATTATTCACTTAACCTTTGGTAAGGTTTATATATGTTATGTATAAAAAATCCATTATATATTACATCGTGCCATAGACGACTGTGTTATATAAACTGAAATATAATAAATAAAGATTTTTGTGCACAATTTCCATCGATGTAAGAAAATATAACAATGTTTAATTTCACCTGGGATTTTTGTTGCCTTCAATTTTCTATGAAAAATGTATTAATAAAGCTCGAGGAGAGAGAAACGAAAGATATTTTAGTTTATTTTTTTATTAACAATCGAAATATAGAAAGAAATGCTATCTTCAACATTCAAGTTCATGATGAAATTTTAATTAGAATAGTTTTTCGAGTAGCCAAATAGTCCAGCCTAATTGTATTTTTAAATACATTCCAAACTCGGCTTAGCCTATAAATTAAGTATTTGTGAAAAACAAATGAGAATTTTTACAGGCAAAGTGATTAAATTGATTTATTTTATGGTTTCTAGGCTCTAAAAGTAAATATCATTTCAACGATATTTGTTTGGAGTGTCTCAAATCACATACCATGAAAATAACAAAAGTTAACTACACATTAGTACTCATTGTCAGTAAAATAAATGAGACTCATATTTAAAAAAATTAAACAATCCTTACTGTTTTATCACTTACCAGATACTCTTTTGTTTCATTAGTGTCTAACGCAGTCATTCTCAAAGTTATCAATATGGATGCAGTCGGATATTATGGGGACCAAATTTTTTTTGGTAATTGTATCAATAGTTTAAAAAAAACCGGGAGTTCATGACAATTAAAAATAGATTCCTGACTGCTTATTCAATTATTATTATTAATTTGTTATTTTAAATTATTTAAGATTTTTAATTCGTTAAAAAGGTTTTTGTCTTAAGCAAAAATTATACTCCCACGTACGGAAATCCATATTTTTCCGTAATAAATTCAAACCAGATAAAATGTATTATTGCCTATTCGCCAGATACACCCATTTTACTAAAGTAATTTCTCCGTTCTTTGTTATTATAATTTCTATAGTACTGATTAGAAACTGATGCTTTTGTAATTTTCTTCATATTCATTTGTGCCTGAATAAGATCAGTTTTTCACTTCATTTTAATTTTTAATAAAGTGGTTTTATTTTGTATGTACCTACTTCGATTTTCTTTTAAAAATATTGAAGATATAAAAATATACATGGCTCCTGTTTTTAGCTTAGGTTATCTCTAGTGCAGGTTCTAAAACAAATATTGAAACCTTTTGTCCTACCATTTTATATTTCTCAATTATTTATTATCAATTTAATAAAATTAATTTTATATTAAGTATATTAGTTTGAGTATAAGCTGATTGCTTTAAAGATGTAAATTTGCCAGGGGTATATATTTATATATATATATATATATATTTATATATATATATATATATATATATATATATATATATATATATATATATATATACATATATACAGCAGCATTCCGTGAAAGATTCCAAAAAAATTGAGAAACCTGCTGTAACATGTAATTAAATTTATCATAAAATTAATACAATACACAAATAGCTTCCGTTCTCGTAACCCAAATAACATGCCTTATCAGTTCCAGAAGCCGCTACGTGTTTGGACCCTTTTATATTGCCACTTGTTAAATGTATGAAGCTTGGGCGATTAGGTTAATTAATCTGTTCCGTAAATACCACACTTTTTGACCCGACATTATTTTTATATTACACATAATAGTTTAAATATATGGTTAGTTACAAAGTAAAAGTTTGTCAAACATATTTAGGTAGGTTATATATATTTTATATATAACGTGTTGTCAATAGGTGTTGAAGATATCAATATTCCACAAAATACTTTTTATTTATTCTGGAGTATTTGCATGTCGTGAAACCAACAATATCCGAACTTTCAAAAGAGTAAAAAAAAATTTTTGAAATTTTCTTTTCTTTTCTGAGATAAATACTCATATAAATAATAAATAATATATATATGTATATATATATATATATATATATATATATATATATAAACATATGATTAGGTAAAATTGAAACAAATGAGCGCGAATAAGAAAAGAGGTTTTATTATAAAATTTATAATTCATTGCCAAATGAAATGCTTAAATATATTCATCAATTATCTATCACTGATATAAGAAATGAACATAATAATCGAAACATCCTTTTCATTGAAAAAATTCTCCTTTGTATTCAATCAAATTTTTCACGAGTCTCGGCTTACGAACTATTAATTTCTCAATTGTTTCTTAGGAAATATTGTTCGAGCTCTCGTAATTAGAGCGTATTTTGCTGTAGATTTACTTCATCGCTGCGTGGAACATAAATTCACTATTTTGAACCAAATATTTTAAACTTCGATTCGTCGATTCAAAGGAGTTTTTAAAATTTCTTTTTGTCCAATCTCGATAGACAAAAACCCACTATATCAGGTTTCAGTGTTTTGAGGCCATAAGAAAAGTTTTTGGACAGCAACACAACCAAACAAGTCAGCGTCATGCAGTCGTCTTTTTACCGTAGTCAGTGATATAAGTTCCGATCGAGATTTGTGTACTTTGGCGCGAATTTCTGGCGATGTTAGTAATCTGTTTCATTTTCTGATAACGATGATGAAATTATCCTTACTAGAAGCGGTCGCCCTCGTTCATTCTGAGCATTGACGATCTTGACATCTCCCAGTTTCCTTGTGACGAATTTTTTTTTTCATTTTTTTTCTTTCAAGTAGGACTATTAAAGCTTCTTTTGACATGTCACGATTTAATTTCTAATTATTATGAACAAATACCCTTATTATCTATACGTATATTTACAAACAATCAATCAGTCCCTCTTAATGAGGGTCAGAATGTGTATTTTACCCTATAATGGCCTCCATATATTTTTATCTACCACATAATCCCTGATACTATAATAAGCCTTCGAAATAAGCAAGTGTTGCGTTTTAAATGCGTTTAATATGCGTTTTAAATTTCGCTGTAGGAAGGTTTATTGTATCTTCAGGTATCCTGTTAAAAAAACGAATATCATTGCCCAGAAAAGACTTATTAGTAATTTGTAATCTAAATTTAGTACCGTGAATTTTATTTTTATTTCTTGTATTAATAGTATGGATATCAGACTTTAACGAAGAAGCTTGAGTTCTTTAACATACAATAAGTTTTCATAGACTGTTTTTGAAAATTACACTGCCGCTAACCTGGTGTATATTAGGAGGCGAAAAATTTAATACATTTTGTTTTCTCAGCATTCAAAGACAAGTTATTGACTGAAAACCATTTATGTACTTAAGTAAGAGTTTCATTAATATTTGTTATATCTGTTTCTTTCCTATCTACTTTGAAAATTAAGGACATGTCATCGGCAAAAAGAACAATATCGCACATATTTTTGACCATGAATGGTAAGTCATTAATATAGATAAGAAACAAAAATGGACTCAGTATAGGACCCTGAGGTACTCTCACTTTCATAATAGATCCTTTTGAATTACTATCATTAATTTCTACTCGTTGTTCTCGATTTGACAAATAGGACTTAATAAGATCAATTACCATCCCTTCAGTACCGTAATAGCTTAGCTTATCACATAATACCTTTTATATAATACCTTTTATTAATACCTTTTATTATAACTGCACATGTCACATGATTAAAATTAAATTTAGGTACATTCAGTTTGACATTCTTCTTTAAGAGTCTATCAGCGACAATTGTTGTGCGATGAACACTTGAGTCTTTAATATTTTAAATTGTACGGCAATTGCACGTTCTGATTTGTCTTTATTATATAAAATGACGAGAGAAAATCACATTTCAATTCTAATTTCGCGTACTTTTCCCATTTTGAAGACCTCTGACGGTAGAAAACACCAGTGCAGACTAAGAAGAACTCTTTGTGAATAACTTCATAAAAAACAAGTATTCTAAACACAAGTATAAACAAGTATTCACTTTTGGAAAGCTAAAGCAATCATATATTTTGGTTAATGCAAAATAAAAGCGAAATAATTAGTAATAAAATGGACATAAAATATAACAATGACTCTACCCACCTGACTGTTCTTTGATGACAAGTTCTTTGTTTTGGAACAAAACATGTTTATTGCGAATTTATTCAAGAAATATACAAAAGAGAATAGTTAGGACATTTCATGGTAATAATAGAATACGCAGATGTGCCGATTTGTATATAATTACCTACAATTTTAGTGTATTTAGAGACAATTTAAGTATTTTACAAGTGGTCTTAAACATTTGCCCTGCAGTGTATATACACCCATACGCACGCACGCACGCGCGCACGTACGCATGCACGCACGGATGTACGCACGCACGCACGCATGCACCACACACGCATACACATACATATATAATTATTTTTGCTCATATCAGTTGCTCAGTTTAGCGTCTTTAAATTGGAAAAATAAAATAAAATTTCTTTATGCAAACAGAACTCTTCAATTTTTTTAATTAATTTCGGTCAATAAAACCTCCATAGAAAGTAGGGAATTTAATAATATAGGATCATATTAAGCTAGCCTAACTTTTAATTGTTGTTCAATATTCGTATGGTGAAAGCCTAAATATTTTTCGTTTGCTTTATTTTTAATCATATAATCTTTAATATTTTATCTTTTTTATTTACAAACAAAAAAATGATAAAAATTATGAAACAAATTTTATCATTTTTATGATTGGGTGGAAAATAAAAAAAACGTTGTCCTTTCTTTTAATATGTTCCCCCTTAACCCTAACACTTTTCTCACATCTATTGATGAATTTATTTATGCCTTTTAAGAAGTGTTTGCTTTTTTCTTGAAAATAAGCTGAAATTCCAGATTTGACCTCTTCATCATTCGGGCACTTTCTAATATAGTTGCTTCAACAATGTTCGAGAAGATGGCTTCGGATCGGTCGTCCTGAGTGCAAGTCGTTTACCACGGTATCTCTGTCTTGTTTGAAGAGATTTTGCCACTAGTAAATCATACTTCTATAAGTAAGTTAGAACATCCATAAACCGATGCCATCTCATTCAATATATCTTGCGGTGTTCCTTTGTCAGGAAAACGGAGAAAATCTAATTTCAAGCTGCCATCAGTTTCTTTGTCAGGAACTTGATGGCAGCTTGAAATTAGATTTTCTTCGTAGTCGATGATTTGTTTGCAGAACGAGTTGCTTGATCTATGATATGTCAGATATTAATGATACAAATAAGTTGAAACTTGGCATATACACAAGCAGTGAGTCTATTATTAGTAATTATGTGAGTAAACACACCATACCTCTCGCCATTCCTTCCATTTCGCAAACTTTCGTGTTTAATTTAGGTAGCGTACCTATTTAAGGCATACAAGAAGAAATAAATATGTATTAATTACCTAGTAAGAATTTCGTGCACATACACATCACACTAAACATAGAATGAAGAATTTCTTTTTTCAGAGTAATTCTATATTTACCAAAATGGCATGAGGTGGTATGAAAAAGATGTAAATATCGCAAGGATATCGGTTGAAATAGAGTTTAAGATGTTTGTTATCCCAAGAAATGATATAATAAACTTTTTAAACAAAAGTAATATTATTTTGAAAGTTATTTTTAAATTGTTTACTTTTGTTGGAAAATGAATTTTTTGTGAAATGAATGGATGAATTTTTGTGAACGTGAATTTTTTGTTCCGAACGTTTATATTTTGAAACTGTTGGACCATATACAGATAGTTTTAAAATCATATAAAAACTCACATAAATTGGAATGTCTACATAGCTATGTAAATACAAAAACGTTAGGCGTAAATTGTCAATGTAGGGGTGTTAGTAATGAATTTAACACTGAGAATCTAACTTTAAGTCACTCCTAGCTAAAAAAATGTTATTCTGTTAAATAGTTATGTTATACATTCAAATAAAATCAAGGTTACAAAGGTTTCAAATAAAACATTTTTATTTTCTTTGACACATCTTTTATAATTGGATAATCCAATAGATAACTTTGCATCTTATTATTCATGCTATTAACTACAGAAGAAGATATTGCTCCAAGGCATCATGCCGAAAAAAGCAAATACTACTTCGCGAAACGTATTTCACAGCGTTTTTTTTAAATGAAATCACTTTATGTTATAAAGGTAATATTTAATAATATTTGTAAAACAAGTCTGTATAAAGTATATTATTTTCGTTTCTTTTTATTTCTTTCAATCATTTATTAATTTTGCTTCTTTTTAAAATTTCGTCTATTATAATTTTCTAAAATAATTATTTACTAAGTTCAGAACTACAATTCCAATTCCAACTATAATAAGAACAGATAATTTTTTTGCAGAACAACAAATGTAGGAATTAAACCCTTTTTATCATAATAATTATACTGTACTAGCTAAGGTACATAAACAGTCCAATACACATTGCCCAGAAGCTCAAGGTGTCCAAAATCCAAGAAATGTCTTTAAAATTACAACAAATTGTGTAAGTCAGTTGAGAAATTCAGGCAACCGGGACACAAAGCGTAAGTCACATATTTTAACAGTTTTGAAATGAAAAGTCTAAAGTTTTAATGTAAAAAGAAATAAATCTTTCAATATTATAATGCAGACGTGTACGCCACGGAAGAAATATTTTCAAAAACGCGAGAAAATAATTTATTTAGTAGCCTCGTACCGCATTTCGGATTTTTAAGGCAAAAATCTAAAGTTTTTTATTGAAAAATTCGAAGGCGACCTGCCTAACGTTCTCTGAAAGACATTCTACTAATATTTTCATCGATAAAATAAACGCTGGCACAGTTCATACAAAAATGAATAAAAATATATCAAACTTACCAGATAAGCAAGCAATTTATTTTTCTTGACAATCGAGAAATTTCCGAGGAAACTCAATATAATTAAATTGACTTTAAATAAGTAAAAGCATAATTTGTAAATTAATGACTGGGAAGCGTCAAAATTACTCATGTTTCACAATCTGCAAAAAATATCTTCTGCGATATTCAGACTTTCATAATTTGCAACATATATGAACTTCTCATGGGAAAAAAGGAAAGTGCTTTTTATTTTAATAAATTATATTGATCAGAAATTGTCGCTTTTAAACTTAAAGAAATTTGTTGGAATGAAGTATAATTTTTACAAACTTTGAACGAGTAAAGTGTTAGAGTTTACTGAATCGATTCATACAAATATCAATTCATAGTTTTAATGCAAAGCTGTCCAAATAGTTTATCTGCTGAAAAGTGGATTCTCATTTTGTCGATGACTGCAAGTGTATTATATAACGATACATGTGAGAAACTACTCAAAATTTTGCGAACTAAATATGACTATAAGCCTTAGAGAGTAAAGCAAATACATTCAGGATAACGTTAGGTAGATTTTCATTTCTACAGTTTTCTCGTTGACATTGAGAAAATTTACACCCTTTGTTCCATCCATGAAAATAACTTTTTAATCATATGTAGTACTTATAATATGCTGTTGGAAAATTCATATCTATAACATAGCATTACATTGCTTATATTTATATTCTTGTAAGCTGAAATTACATTTCTCGTAAAATTAACTTCTAGTTTCATTCTCTAGTTATTTACAGTAAATTTAATGATATTATGATTTTCAAAAAACTTGTAAAAGTTTATAAAATATTACGGTAGAGCCTGGTTCGCATCTTGAAATTAACAATCACTTTAATTGGATTCCCTTTAACATTTTACTTGTGTATAATTCAAGAACAGGATTTAAAACTATTCAGTCATAATCATATTACTATCACGTTTTCGAGCAAAATAAAGCCATTATATTTTTTCAGTACACCCACAACAATTAAAATACCATGAAGCGTCCGCAGGTTGGAATTTAGCGTTGATTAAAACTAATTTATACACAGTTAATGTAGAATTCAAATGTTTTCAATGAGATGTTTTATCACATCTTCATTATTTTTGTTCGACGCACCTCCCTAACTTCTGAATTTACTGCTGTTATAAACTGCATAGTCATGTCATATTTTAAATATAATTTTGTTGTTTTACAACCCATTAGTATTAACTAACATTCATCATCTCGAAACGCCTTGTATATTAGCGTTCACACCTATTACTTTTTCGCGTG